>LJIJ01000962.1:0-63598 GCA_001718145.1 Orchesella cincta
TATTCTCAGCTTTGTTTTCGAAAAAAGATCGTAAGAGCCTATATGCTTCCGTCGACAGTTTCGATTAATTAAAATTGAGAACGAGAAAGGGTTTAAAGAAATAGTTAGTAAAACCCTGAGAAAATGTATATGGTCCTTAAATGCTTCCATTGAAACCCCAGATTCCTCACTGATAACCGAACCCAATGACATTTCACCATAATTCTCACAATTTCTACGGATTTTGAATGTAGAAATTGTGTTGCATTGAAAAGTAGTTGCATTTTTGTGTAGAAAAAAGTGTGAAAGCAACATTAATTTCACCACAGGTATTCTACATGTTGAAACAATGTTGATTATGCATAGAATCAGCCTGCTTTTTACATGTAGAATTGCTGTTGATAACTTATAATACGGTACATGGATATTACATTGATGTATCGTAGAATCGGCGTAGAACGCAATTAGACGATGCGTGGTTTTAACAAATATACAATTGCATACTCCACAAGCTCTTCTCAATTGGATGACAGTACCGCGCATTTCATATTTTGTTGTATTACAACACACGACTACAACTACACACTTACAATCCAGTACAATTTTGATTTACCAAAATACACACAAGACACGTCATCTGTGTGATTTGCTAGATTGTGAAGGAAGAATTTACTCTTTTTCAGTGTTTTAGTGACAAGCAAAAAGGGCACAACAAAAACCTTTTGCAGTGGTTAATGTTTGAGTTTACGATAGAAGAAGTGGTGTCATTTGCTCCAATATTGTAGCTAGTTGACTTGTTTTAGTCAAGGATTAGATTTTGCTGTATTCGTTAATAATAGTTGAAGTTTCGGTCGATAAAATAGTTATAAAATGCGTTATGATTTCTATCTGTAATACTTGAAACTTGTTATTGTATACTGTTAAGTGAGAATACAATTTAAAGACATGTTAACTATTGTATCTTTCAGGTGTTTACAAATTATTTTCAATTTAAAGTTTACGGCATATTCTATAAAGCCGCATGTTGAATTCACAGTTATGCAACGTACTAACTGCGTTGAAATGCACACTATTTTTGCATTGAATTTGACAACCTGCACATTTGTTTCAACGTAGATTCTATGATCATACAACACACACAATACAATTCTTTGCAACACAATTCTATGCATTATTTCAACGCAAAATCAACATGTTGAATCATCCCGATCTAGACGGACAGAAATTGACGTTGATTCTACAGCAAGGCAGGTTCATTGAAACAAGTGTTGATTCCTTGGCACAATGTTCATGTGGGAAAGTATCACCGCGTCGTAAGGAGTTTTATTGTGCTCAAGAATCCCCTACAAACTTTACAATCCCATGGGGTTGACATCAACGCTGTTGATGACGCGGAGGATTCTGTTCTAATTTTTATGAATCAAATGAGGGGCACAATGAGACTATTCTCAGCGTTCTGATTTAATTCAAAATCGGCTGGAGAAATAGTAATTAAAAGAGGAAACTACTCTCCATCAAGCTGTCGTTGCTGGTAATTTGCAAGTTATCAAGCTTTTCATTACTTTAGGCAGTGATGTGAATGCCACTACTTATATATAGGCAGTTGCCACTCCATACAATTGTGGTAATCTACAAGTTCAAATAACTTGTCTAAAAGAAATATTGAACTTGAAGAAAACTGTTAGGCGGTAGACAAACGGCGATTACAGATGGAATGATGGTGGATTGAAGTGTCGTGATATGGAACTGATGTAAAGTGCTTCGTAAATCACTGAAGACGATCTTAACTGAATTTCAGGCAAACGTTTATCATCCAACGCGAAAGGAATTTACACATCATGCCACTGATATTTATTATAGATGAATATTTCATAACAAATTGTTGGTGTCGTTGTAAGCATTTTAAAAATATAGATTTACAATGAATATTTATTTTTCATTTTCTGTTCAAATATTTCAAGTTTCACCATGTCAGTGGATGTTCATCTTGATGATACAATAAAATTTCACCTCAACAAAAACAGCATTTGTAACGTTAAAACTAATATACTACGAAATTTATGCAGATAAAAATTAGAATGTTGATGACGGGCATTGGATAATTGGCGAAATAAGATATAGTTAATTGTGAAACAGATAAAGTTTCTTAACATAACAACTACGCTTCTACATGTCACTGTTTTTCAAAGTAGTTGAAAACTTGTTTTGCAGAGAAACCGCAACGAAAGCGAAGAGTACTGCTTTAAATTGGGACTCCAAATGTACAACCCGTCCAAAGATGACAGTACAACTATACCCCGTTTGAAAACTTGGAGTCAAACGCGGTTTCTTTTACAGATGTATCTAGCAATGTCCCAGTTTGGGACAAGCTGGAGCTTCAAAGTTGTAAACGGGAACGGTGTGTTTAGGGATTCTGCTGAAACCTGGTGGCGGTTTATAAGTCCTTCATAAAGTGTGCATATCCAACAGGAATATCCACTAAATTCGTCGTGTGTATTTGCGTGGCATCCCAGTTCTACTACGAATTTTGACATCAGTAGCATTGTTCATATGCTGATGTAGCTTGCACCTAGAGCTGGATTTCAGGTGTGTTGGTACACTGCAAATATATATTTATATTGGTAATATTTGTCAACAACAAGACCACAAAAATATTCCCTGAATTGTTTTATCTCAAATATTTCCAGCTTACCAAATTCGTGTTTTAGTAGAGTTCGCTGCCACCGTTGGTAGAATTGTCGCTACATCATTCTAGTCAGGGAGGCATCGAATACAACTCAGACGCCAGGTATGTACCACCGAGTTTTTGGGTGATTCCGTTTGAAATTCCAATTTATGAAATACTGACCGATTGATATCCTGCAATCCATTACAATCCATTTGAGTCGATTTGAGTTGAGGATTTTGAATAAAAAAGCATTTTAATTTAGATGGAAATGGATCTGTTAATGGTTAATCGGGTTATTTGCTATCCAAACTCACCAATAGAAGATACGAGGAAGTTGTTAGATGTTAAAAGATACAAGATGCTGAAACTAGTAGTAAACTGGGATACCCCAAAAATGTCCACAGTCCACGCTGTATTTGATGAAACTTCCTGTAAAATTGGAATTCTTTAGGAAAACTTTTTGGTCGCCACCTTGTTTCCTGCAGGATCGGTAAACTCACCGTTCCCATTGTCCACTTTAAAACTCCAACTCGTCCAAAACTGGAATATTGCTACATTTGAACAAGAAACCTCATTTGTAAAAGTAATTCACACCTGGGGAAGAATTTACAAACTTTGCTTACTTCGAATCCAAATCTTCAAACAGGGTATGGTTGTATTGTCAAATTTGGAGGGTTTGTTCATTTGAAGTCCCAAGTTAGAGCATTATTCTTTGCTTTCATTGCAATTCCTCCGTTAAACTAAATTTTCATGAATTTAGACATATGCTTTAAATGAATGTAGACACATTAAAACATGACTGTTGTGTTGACACACTTTACCTGTTTTTAATTAAGATAAATCTTGTTTCGCCAAGTATCCAATACCCATCATCAAAATACTGATTATTATCTGCAGAAATTTCATTTCTTATTATATGTAATTTTTACGAAGGGCGTTAAATCAGTTATCATTGCCATAAGTACGCAGAAATGCAAATAAAACTTCAGACTTACCACTGCCACTGAAGTTTGAGAGGGCGCTTACTTACATTGTAATCCATTATCGATTTGAAAATGTGTGAAGGATACAGCAGGAGTAAGGTATTACAAAACGTGATCAAGGTAGCGATCAATATAAATGAATTTTTGGCGTACTCGTGTACGTTATAGACATTGAATTAAGAATAATTGCATCACTAATGTGTAATCATTAGGAAATAATTACGACTTCAATGCCATAATTTAAAAGGACAATGAAACCCTCATGTACATTATGTAATATCACATTATGCAACAAAATTAGTCGTCGTCCACTGGAACCATACTACCGTGGTTGTAGAACGGTAATCAAGGGAAATGATGTAATTTGGGAGTCAAATGGTGGAAAAGATTATGCACAAGTGGTTAGAAAAAATGGATGTAGGAACAGAAATAGTTAGGAAGCCAGTTAATAAAAACGCGATGAGATGTATGTTTTTATGAAGAAATGACGACGAGCCATTTAATTAACGAGATTTCCAAGAGACCTTTTTTTGTAAAGAAATGTTTTTTACCTATTCAACATTCTATGAGCACATTATATTTAGTATGATCTCATTAACACCAAAGGCGCAGGAGAATGTAAAATGTCTGATAACGAGAAAGTGCACATCTATAGAAATCCCAGCCAGATAATATCGTCCGTAATACGTATATCTGAAGGAAATACAAGAAACCACGAATCAAAGCTCTTCTTTCTACAAATCAGGAGGATGTAAAGTAGTTACTTTTTAAATCATAATCATAAATAATGATGAAGGATGTTAATCAAACTGTACAACAGAAACGCACACAGTTGCTGGCATTCTCAATTTATTTGCTGCTGGAAGATAACAAAAATTGTCCGGAGAAGTTCTTAAAATGTTGAAGGAAATGCAAATCCAAAGAAACTCTTGGACTTAATCGCAGTACTCTCCCATTATCCGTTGTCATAAAGGAACGCGAAGAAATTAGTAGTACTTCAGCTGCATAAGCTTTACAGTGTATTTAATCTTCAATTTAATATTTCCCTACAATAGTATTAGGTGTTTTTTGCAAATACAGACAATATTGAATATTGGGATAATTTTTCTAAATTGCAGTATTTATTAATAATATACTGATGATTTTAAAATATTAATACGCTCGCAACATATTTAAAGTTGTTATGATTGATACAAAATTTGTAATGTTTTGAAATCAAGTATCATTCCATACTAACCAGTTTTTTTAATAAATCGTTGATTCCCCTGTTTATTCAGATATTGAAACAATTCATCCCAAGGGAATGGCCCTGGACACTTTGCTCTGGATTTTGGTGAGATTGAGTGGTGACCTGTGATTCCTCCAGTGTCATCTGCCCACTTTGGCTTGATCCAAGGATTTCTCTTAATAATGTTCGCGATGAGTTTGAATGACGCTTTCTTCTGGGCTGTCGTCAACTGATTGGAATTATCTCTCGCTGATTTTACATGCTCAATAGAAATTGTGACGCGATTGGGATTTCCAGTTTTATTCCACCCTGTAAATTTTCATTTTATCAATAATATTCATCATGATTTTTGAATGATTATTTATTATTTACACTTTTTTGCTCCTTTTTCAATACGTCCATTTCCCCAAGCGGTGTCCTTTTCTCTGACGCATTGAACAACATCACCTTTTTGATCAACGACATAGTGAGTACTGGCTCCGGATTCTGGGTTTTGAAACCATCCCCCAACTCCCTGCAGCAGATGAACCTCCAGCCGTTCCTTCATTCATATACATTATAGCTTCAATTGGACTAGGTAGAACAATTACAATGTTTGTTTTATCTATCAGTATAACTTTTACCATGTAAAATCAGCCATCTTACTGGACCAGCTCCTCCACGACCTATGTCATAGTTAGGGCTGCGCATCCATTTAGCCCCATCATATTCTGTCCTGTTTGTCCTGTATCGCAAAAACAACTAGATTTAATTCCACAAAAAATCGTTTAATATTTGTATATTTTAAGCTTGTACTCCGGCATCGGTGTTGGCTTCTTTGCACCCAAGCTGAATGGAGCCAGGAACACCACAAAACAGGCAAACCAAAGTTTGGCCACCATCGTTATAAAAATGACCAATGAAAATATGACAAGGAATACTTTTACCTCGTCAAGATAAGATATGGGGTAAATTAAGAATCTGTAGTCAGTCGGGCAGAGTGCATGGCAGCACGTAAAAGAAAACTGAGCTGGAGTACTGAAGTTTGAGACTCATTTTATAGGCTGGAAAACTTATTCGAAGAATAAGGGAAGGATTGTGACATTGGAGCATAGAATTAAGTATTTTTAGACAATATGAATGACCACAAGAGTTCAAACACCTAAACGAAGGAGATTTTACATAGAAGGTGGAATAATATTTCATAATAGACCTCTGGACTTGCTTATCATTAAACATGGGTTGGATTTGATTATTAGTATTATAAATATACATTGGCTTAGGCATAGATACAAGAGAAAATATCACACACACACCCCACGACCAAAAAGCTAAACAACTACATTGTTTTCGCAACAAGAATACGAATGCGACAATAAAACGAAGGAAATGTTGCAATGAAAATTAAATATTTATATGCAAGTTGTGTGCATCATTGTTTGTGATCGGATTTATTGGGTACCTATGTATTAGCCATGATGTCAATCCGATGAAGAAAAAAATCAGCTACGTGCTGACAGCGGAATTTTGTTATGAATGCTTCTAAACAGAAAAAAATGATTTGCTAGTTGAATTCATGATGTTGGTCTCATGTCTATAAATAGATAGTTTGTCCACAGCTAAAATAGAAACAAGGTAAATAATAAATGAAATGAGATCAGTCATCGTCAAAACATCTGAGCTGCATTTGCTTGATGGAAAAATTCAAATTTAAGTTGATCCAGTGACCACATCAAAGTATTTTAATGCATATTTTGAATTTTATAATAAACGTGTTCCTTTTAAAATTTTAATTTTCAAAAATTGGGTTGTGGAAGAGAGCGCATGTAAAAGTTTGCATACTGTGCACAAACGTTTTCCAGTAAGATATACGTCCACTACTAGTTAATTAATCCGTTCTGAATATCTTACTCTCAAATAAATGCAAAGCAACCGAGTTGTGCTAAAACTTAGAAATGCAGTTATTGTGAGTCTGAACAATTGGATTTTGGTTCTATTGTAAGATAAGAGTACGAAGCCATTATACCAAAACAATGAAGTGGAAATAACCCTGCTTCTGGACGAACGCATCTCCTCCAGAGGAACTGCGTACTTTAAAAAGTGTCCAGTCAAAATTTTGACCGAAGCCGAATGTTCATGGTTTTTACAGCAGGTTAATCTATTTCTGGACTGCCCCTGATATTGTTTTTCTCGTATTATTTCGGTCTTGGTCTCTAGCTTCACATTCTTGACTATTGTCCATATTCACAATGACGAAATTTTATAAGCAAACAATAATATGATTAAATAGTGACTATCATTTCATTATTTGATCAGAATTTTTAATTGCTGGTTCTTTTAATTGCTTATAATGCACATTTTCAAATATATATAAAGATGTATCGGTTCTTAAAAACAGACGTATTAAGCAGACTAGACAAGATATTGGTCCAAAAAACTTGAGATTGTGAGGCTTTTAGCCATTGCCCTGATTGAACATTATTTGGAATTTGGTTCTAGTGGTCTTTATAAGGTTAGCCAGCTCCCTTCCAATACGTTCCCTTGCTTGTTTGATGATTGCTTTCATAACTACTTTCATAGTTTGATGAAACGGTATAATCTCTATCAGAAAACACCATCCTTATTCTGTATTATGTGTTAAGTTGTACCTCCGGATGCTTATTTGATTAGTTTTAACAACATGACCAAAGGCAGCGAAGAATGGTATTACGGACAAAGGCTCCAGTTTACCAACAACAGCTCATTAAAACCCAGACGGTTCCTTGTATAACATCATCACAAAAGTCCTCAATTTGCATTTAAAAAAACAAATTCTAAACATCAGAGATTAAAATGTAATTTAACATTAAATTTTTAAGTAAAATCAAATTAACAAAAGTTAAATTTCTTAGATTCAACGTCCCTTCATATACCCTCGTCCAATTAACAAACAGAAGCGTGAAACTCAACTACTGAAAAAGTATTCATGAACTTAATCCCCCTGCAGATCTCAAGATCAATCGAAAACCTACATGACAAGCGACGTATCTACATGTTAGCTTTTTCTAAATTTCCTCATAGTCAAAAGTTTTTACCTCAAATTTTAAAACGCTACGAATAAGAGCTACTCTGCGCTTTTTTCTACTTATCACACGTTGGTTTAATTACCCGCTTTGACGTCACAATTAATTACTAAACCCCTTTGGTTTTAAAAACGTTTATAAACTTAGCGGCTTAAATATTCCATTTATTGTTGATTACATAACGCAGCGATTTGTATTACAAGTGGGTTTTCACCGGATGCGTTTAAATTGGCTTTTGTAACCAATCAGAAAACAAATTTGTTTTTGCTGCCGAAATCGAAATTAAAAGCTAAGGTATCAGTTAATCACTTTTTTCGAATCATTTTTCAACAAATTATCAATCAAAGTTTATGGAAATATATTACACTTTGCATTCACATTTTAAGCTATACTTTATGAGTCTCCCCGCTTGTTGCGAGCTCCATTAACGTCATGACGGAACCGAACAAGAAGGGACAATACAGATACTCCGACCCCTCCAACGTCATCATTAGTAAAATGGAAGACGCGGACGAAGTGCGTAGTAAAGCTTTTCCCATCTATTATTTACTCTCCGCCGTTGTTCCTTCACGAACCATGGTTATTTTCGTTCGTGAAAGCATTCAATTTTTCTTTCGAGGTCGGTCATTTGCAAAACAAATTAGACGCAGGAATGCCAAACTCGTAAGGTGGTACACAAATCTACCTACATTTCCGGCCCTTAAAGTTATTCTCACTTTGCCTCCGAATTCCGAGTGTGAACCCGGTTAAAACTTCAGGGGTTTGCAATAAGTCCTTGCGCGGGTTAATGTTCCTCTGCTCCGATTCCTGCACTTAAATTTGCTCAATTGCACTATGATGCATGACGGTGAAGTTTTCTCGAAATACAATTTTACATGGAGAATGGAAACAAATTTTCAAAATCCACCCAGATGACATTTTATGTTGGCAATTCATGTTTTCTAGAGTAGAAAATCCCGACAAAGCCGATAAGATTATTTTCGAATCTCCAAAATGTACCAATTTTAAGCTATCCTCTCAAATTTTACGCTAAATCGCCATTTTAGCGCTTCCTCCAAAGTATCTTTTCTGCACGCAAAGCAAAATCATAGTCCCCCAGTTCTGAGATACCCATCTATCAATATGTTTTTGTCGAACATTTTGCTTTAAAAATTATAGAAATACACCTGCGCAAACTCAAACGGCACAAGGTTTTATATAAGCCAAACTGTTTAAGCAAAATTCAAAAACCGTCGATTTCAAAATGTTCATGCTGGTATTTGCTTTAAAATATTAGTGCATGACGTTTTAACAATGTTAGGAACAATTTCAGGAATTATGCATGCCTAACAGCCGAAATAGAGGAATCTAAAAAATTGACGAAGTCGAGATTTCAAAATTTAAATGGTGTGCATGTAGAATTTGCGCAGGTGTATTTCTAAGTTTTATAGACGAAAATGCTCACAACACCCTCATTTGATCGATTATTTTCAGAGAACAGGGGGGACTCAGATATTACAGAAGTTATGACAAGGATACTGTGGTAAAACTACTAAAATTGGGGTGCCAGGCATGCTTTATATAAATAGTTAACAATTGGTACATTTTGGACATCCAAAAGTAATCCTATTGAATTTTTCACAATTTTTTACCCTAGAACAACTGAATTTTGATCATATATGGGCACGTTGAAAATTTTTCTCCAAAATCAATTTCGAGAATAAGTTGCCGTCATGCATCATAGTGAATTGTGGAGAAAAACTGATATAAACGGACTTCATCGATCGCTGTTTTGGAATGCGAATCGGAAATTACTCCATGTAATGCTTCATTTGGGTACAGATTGGTTTCAATTACTCCGAGAGTTGCCTACAAACATTTGCCTGCATCAAAAAACACATATTAATCGCAAATGCAGTAGTGACATCACGACACTTTATTCTTTGTCAGCGATACACAACATTTCAATTTCCATTGTACTTAACACTCCCGAAACCCAAAGGATATATAAGCCAGAGTTCACTTATGAAGGACACGAAATTATCATGCCAAAGGTTGTATTTTATAGTTTAGATTTGGATGACACCGGACGCAATCATTTTCAAAGTTTCGACACCGGCTCTGTGTTTTACTGTGCTCAAAAACACACAGAAAAAGAAATACTTGCAAATTTTTCTCTCTGGCTTGAACCCTTCACTTCAGAAATATGGGTGGCAATATTGAGCGTACTCTGTTTTGCATTTGTTTGCAGCTACCGACATCACCGTCAAGCTCAGAAGGTAGCGGAAGAAATGGTGGGTTTTATTCGCAGTTTGTTTGGGGCATTCGTCCATTCACGCCACTTTATTGTGGTTTATTCAATGACATTTCTTATGACACAACTCTATTCAAATGGATTAACAAGCATTATCACTGTCACTCCAGCACCCAAGGGCCAGTTCAAAACATTCAAGGAATTCGTCGAGAATGGATACAAGATAATTTTTGATCAACGATTATATGGTGAGTCTGCCTAATTTTTATTTGGGGAAGAATTCAAATCGTTTGGTACATCGGTTGAGGAAGCTTTTCACGTGTCGGAAACCATAATCGATGATAATGAGTATATAAAAATGATAGCAAAATCAGGTCTCCGACTTGGACATTTCTATTCCAGTTCGAGCTCCAAGAAAAACAAACCTTACTTCGAGAAAGAGATTAAGAACTACAGCGACAAATATATTTGTTTCGAGGTTGTTCAAACTTTTTATAAAAGGTTGTTCAGTTGGCTTCTTAAAACTGAAAACCAATACTGGCTGCAGAAAACCATCCAAAAAATCGTCGCATCTGGGCTATTCTACAAATGGGACGAATGGGCAGATTGGCATCAACTGCTTGTGGACAAGTTGCACTATGATTATGTTCGGGGTGAGCCTGAGACGGTTGACATTACTAAAATAATTGCAGTGGCAATGCTTTATGCTTCGGTGATGCTAATTTCGATTGGAGTATTTTTAATTGAATTAAAAATTAGTCCATTGTAAAAGTGTCAAAATACTCAGATATCGGGACGCGTCTTGGTATAGTTACAATGAAAACGCAAAAGCAATGGGACCAAGCTTATCTTCAAAAATTATTAAGACGGACTAACGTCCAAATATATTGTTTCGGTTTTGTGCAAACTATTAATAACAAATTGTATAGCTGGCACTTTAAAACCGAGAATGGCTCAAGGAGAATATCCAGAAAATTGGAGCATTTGGACTACTCGACAAATGGGAAGAGTGGGAAACTTGGCAAAACCCACTTTCGAATAAATTGCGCTACGATAAAATAAGGGGAGAACCAGAGACCGTTGAGACGACTAAATTTAGAGTGGTGACCATTCTTTGGGCATTGATGATGGTAATTTCAATAGGAGTGTTTCTATTAGACAAGAACCAAGTCCTGGGGAAATGTATGAAAAATGTGAAGCAATTAAATGTAGAATTAATGCACATTTTTGTGTCACTCGGCGTTGCAATCACGGTAACATTATTGTTGTCCGAACTAACAGAGTTGGCTGTAAATAAATTTCTTAATTTACTACACACGGTTAACTAAAACTGTTGAAATTTATGTAAATACATTGTGTTAATTAATAAAATTTTATTATTTTAGTGTAGCATAACAATACAAAATCTAAAACCGATGTGCTCCTGGATTTTGGATAAAATGTTGCATATGATACTTAAGTAACCACATATTTGTTTTTCTACACATGTATTGGGTTGTTTGCTAAACGTATCCGAGACTGGTCTCTTGTTTTAAGAAGTTTATCAACGGTCTCAGATATAACAAACTTTCTCAAGGGTTAAAGGTATGGCTCGTAATGTTAAAAAGATAAGGGAAAATATTTTCCCGCAATCAAATGCTACGTTTTATCATTGGTTTCCATCTTTGAAATCGAATTCGAATGACTTCGGTGGTTTCTCAAACAACAATTTGTTTTCCATCCTTCTGCTACCCATTTATTGCGATACAGAGGATGGTTCCACTTTATTTAAACACTCTTTACAAGCTTTTTACGGACTTATATACTCGCTTATATATTAGTTTCTTTTGCTCAAAATGTTCCCCGTCGAATTTAGAGTTTGTTCAAAATCTCATTTTTGGGTACCCTTTAGGTTAAAAAAGATTCGGGGATAACTTTACCCCACTCGCCATGGAGAGTTTTCCAGACACCATCCAGCGTGCTATTCTCCCTTTGGAAAAAATGCTGCTGGAAGTAGCTAGGTGGAAATAAATCCAAGCGACTTCCAACAGTTTAACCTAAAAAGTATGCACTTCTTCGAGTGAATCGGAAATCCTGACCTGCTCCCCACATTTTCTGCATATGAGGCGGAAAGTCGGGTGGTATTGGAATTTCAAGCGACATGGTGAACGACGACTGTCAAAGTATCCCAAGTATGGAGTTTTGGGGCTTGGACAGCGAGTAATGGCTTAAAATCATTCCCAACTTAACAATAAGCATTTAAATTTACATTTGAAGGAACATAATTCAGCATTTTAGGACCACGGCCACTCATATCTACAACCACCCTGAATGTGTTTCCAAACTTCGTTTTCTTCTGGAACACGATATTTTCGACCACGTCAAAACATAAAATCTGGCTTTTTTATATACCAATTTTAATTAAGATCTTGTGTAAAATTTTGTGGAGAGTTCGAATTGACTTTTGAGATCGTCTTGATATCTCTTTTAATGACGGTGTGGGGCGAGAATCAAATTATAGATAGAATTAACCTTGGAAATGTCAAAAACTTCGTTTTATCTTTCGGTGCCGATTTGATTGGCTTTTGTGATAAAAACAAAAACTCTTGTGGACGTATCTGAAAGAGCATTAAATTTCCTACTAGATGCATGCTCTTTCGGTTTTTGAAACTTTGACATGCGTGTAGAGAGACTACGCTAGCAATGTTTAAATAAAGTGGAACCACCCTCTGTAATAAACACTTGGTTATGAAAATCGCTTATCAACCCTTTGTTCTGATATATGAATGCAAAAATTTTAATGTGAACTACCACTCATGTGCTAATAATAATAATTACAAAAGACGTGAACATAAACAAATATAAATATATGCGCTACTAATAAATACATCATGTAATATTATTCAAGCAAAATACGGTGTGCCAATAATTTTTGATGGATTGAGATTTCCATCAAAAAAATTACATTTAAAAACATTTCCGAATAAAAAATATCTTCCAAATTAAAAACGTTTCTGAATGATGTGTCCAAGTTTTGCCTACAGGCTCTCTTTGTTGTGAGTTGGGAAAATGTGAAAAGCTCAGCTAAAACATTATTACCTTGTAATTAGCCCTTTTCAGATACCAGAAACCGAAACTACCAATTACTAATTACTAATACATTCTCCACGTGCCATATTAGGCCATAATTGATTTTGGAAATTAGTTTTTCCATATCCTCCAACGGTATATTTTAAATCAATTTTAAAAGTATGCCACTATTTCTGTTTAGTTTTTACGTAGAGGTTCTCTTACATTCCAAACTCCATCACATCCATGTAGACATTCTCAATTTGTTGTTGGTGCCATAGATAGTTGTCGCGCCTTGTTCCTGTTATTCTCGTGTCTGAAATCTTACATGTCTCCGCACTCGTAGTGCTTTCCTAGCACGACAATTTTTCAGTGCTCGACCCAAATCCACTCTGATGAGTTGATTTAAAGGATTTATCCCATCCATTTTGTCAAACGAAAGCTGTTTTGAAGAAACAAGTTGATAGTTTCATTTGATCTGAACCATCGGTTACTGAAAAATGCCGTTCTGTATTTGTTAATTAAAGTTCAGCACGATTTGAAATAATATTTTACTGAGCAAAGTAAAAACGAAAAATAAGATTATCATGACGAACTACAATTTGCTGGCAGGGTTTATTTGTGCCTTGATAATTCTATTGGAATTTGCTCCAATTTCAAAGGCTCGGGCTTCCTGCTTGTCTCGCTTGTTTCCACATTTAAACTTTAAATGGGAAGAGTATGTAATCTACTTCTACAATTCCGATAAGATTAACGGGGAACAATTTGTACCCGATTCGTCGTTACTGTCGAGATCGCTTGCAATCCAAAATGGAAGTGGATTACTAAGAGAACCCTATCGTCACTCCAACACATTCAACGTAGTTGTCGCTCCAATCGATTACAGCGAGTATACCCTATCTTTAAAAAATGCACTGCTTCATCTATCAGAAACCTTAGTTCCATCTCGTTCCGTGTTTATCTTCATTTGGGCAAATAATCCATATATTAACCATATGTTTATTCCCCTTTTGAATAATCAGTTTTCAAAGTGGGATGAAACGCTACAAATATTTCCAGCTCTGAAAATAATTCTTACGTTGCCCCAAAGCTTTGAATGCAACCAGGATCAAACTTCAGTTACAATTGTCTGTAGTGGATATTGTTCCTATGCTCCTATTTCTGCAACTAACTTTGCTAAATTGTGGAGCTCCACAGATATGTATACTTTTCATCGTTTCCTGTTTTGGAATGCCAACAGAAAAGAGCTTCCTGCAATCACGCAACTAAGTCCTGATTGGTCCCAATTCACCCCAAAACTGCCTCACAACGTTTGTCTCAACCAAAAAATTAGGATGAATTGGAGATGCAACCGTCAGATCATGACATTTTACCTTTTATCAGCAATACACAACATTTCACTCTCCCTCATTGGACGCAGTGTTGACAACCACATAATTATTTATGATGGTCCCGAAATACTCTTATCAGATGTTGTAACCCTTGATATGCATTTATTAAACAGTGCTCGCTTACATTTCAACAGCTTCGATTCCTTTACTGTCTTTTATTGTCGTAGCAGGCACCTCAAAAATGAAACCATTGCCAATTTTTCAATGTGGAACGAGCCCTTCAGCTCAGAAATATGGATGGCAACTTTTAGCGTCCTCTGTTTTGCATTTATTTGCTGCTACATACATCACCGCCAAACCGGGAAAGCTGTTGAGAAAATTTTGGGATTTTTTGCAGGTGTTTTCGGGGCATCGGTTAAACTTCGCCATTTCATTGTGATTTGTTCAATGGCGTTTCTAATGACGCAACTCTATTCAAATGGATTAACAAGCATTGTCACTGTCACACCAGCACCCAAGGGTCATATCAACACGATTAAGGAATTTGTTGAGTATGGATACAAGATGATTTTTGAACAGCCATTGTTTGCTGTGCCTCCTGAGGATCTATTTGAGAACGAATTCAATTCACTAGGTACATCTACAGAGAAAGCTTTTAGAATCTCTTCGTTCACAGTTGAAGATGAGCAATACATCAAATTGGTGTCGAATTCAGCTTTTAAGTTCGGAAGATTCCACCAGACATCAGAGTCAAAAGTTACTACTCCATTCCTCCAAAAATTGATGAGAGAAACGAATGAACAAATTCACTGTTTTGAAATTGTTCAGACGTTTTATAAAAGGTTGTTCAGCTGGCTAACTAAAACAGAAAACCAGTACTGGGTTAGAGAATCCATTCAGAAAATCGTGGCATCGGGACTATTCTACAAATGGGACGAGTGGGCAGTGTATCATGAAAAGCTTCTGAAAAAGCTGTACTACGACTACACCAGAGGAAAGCCTGAGACCGTTGAGATCACGAAAATTCGAGCGGTGACCATATTTTGGGCTGTGGGGATGGCGATTTCAGTGGGAATTTTTGTAATTGAATTAGAGATAAGTTTTTGGAAATTTTATAGAACTTTAGGGGCTCTGTGTAATAGAACTGCACGAAATTTGGGTGCACTATGCAAATCTGGTTTCAATCGAAGTTTAAATCGTGGAAGTCGTAGTCTAGTGATTGTCCGCTCTGTTGATACTAGTTCATTATAACTTTCTTCACATAAAGTAGTCTCTAAAGTAAAGTCTCACCTCGCCCCCAATACAATTCATGCAAAAAATGAAAATAGCATTGCTCAACACCATTCAAAAATGTCATGGCGCAATTTATCTGTATTTACATTTTGCACCACTACGCAACTAATTTTCAGCTTTCCCAAACAAATCAGCTCGTTTTCAAATTTATTGAATTACCAACTACCAGAATCATCTTGTTGGTTATCATTTGCCAGTTTGCTTGTTGATAAGCTGAGTAAGGATAGTCGAGGGATAACTAGATAGGTCCTCTGTGAATTTTAAGTGATTAAAATGAGTGAAATGGATAAGACAGCCGGAGTATCCGCCAGCTCAGGAGGAGGAGACAAAAAGGGGACAGGGATTGATAAGGATAACTCTTTCAAACTACTTCCGCTAAGTTTCCAAATTGAGCTGGTATGGTTATTTAGATTTGGAACTAACTACCGGCTTTATTTTATTACTAAATTAACCATGAAACCTTCATTTACTCAGGTCCTCCCTCTGTTGTTGAAGACGAAGGTGCTCACCCTTGAGGATTGCCTGAAATGTCGGCTCGTTTGTGGAAAGTGGAAACAAGGCGTCGACTCCGTGCTTCAAAATGACCCATCAAGACTCAACTTGCCGGAGGAGAGCCGAGCAATTTCCTTGAGGGTTGGAGCAGCTGTCACCCCGGAACGAGGACGACTCTTTGGCGACTTTGGGATGAACATCTGGGGGAGCTGGTTCTTCGTCTTATCGGCTCATCGTGTCAACTGGACAACTGACAGAGGCTTCGTTGACCAACTTCTCGCTCATCCAAGAAATCCATTCGTGGGACGAAGCCTGAACTTACGAACTAATCACTCAATCGATTACTATGACCTCGGGCGGAGGTTGCTGGCACGGTTTGGAAACGAGCTGTGGTACTTTTGCTTCCGCATTGATGACACCAGCTCCGTGGATGAGTGCCCGGTTGAGGGACGTATAAGAGATGCTCTGTGCCAGCTTCAAAACTTGAAATGGTTGGAACTGGACGTGTCTTTGCCTCAGGATGATTCAACATTGGAAAGTCGGGTGCGACAGTATTTCAAGCGATATCCGCTACCAAGCTCCAGCACTTGAGACCTTTTTCTTGTGATGGGATGTTTTTAAAACCCCAAAAGATTATCTTACCTCAATTTTGGAGTCCAGTGCTCTTCCCGAGAATTTGAAGAGATTGAACGTCTCCAACTCACAACTCAAGTACAACTCTTCGCTGCTCTTTCCCAATTTGGAGGAGATTGGAATCATGATGGATTTGAAGGATGTAGCAAGCCTCAAGGATACCTCTCCACACTTGAGGAAGATCTCTTTGGTTGTGATAAACCCATCAGAAGATGGAACACTTCAGGACATCGAGTGTGGGCGACTTTTCGGGGCGCTGGAAGCGTTTCAAGGGACGCTGGTTGAGTTGGGAATCGGAAGAGAGTTTGCAGGAGGTCTCGTATTCCATCCGCTGGAATGCTGGCTTCAGGATCCACCTTCCTAAACTGGAATCGTTTGAGTTGTTCTTTGACATTCTACCCGAATGCCTGAAGAACCTGGGATCCTTACAACATCTTGGAGTTGTCAGTTTCAGCGAGGAGGAGCAGCAGAAAAGCTACAAATTAGAGATGGAGCGATTTGTTCCTTCGTTGAAAGACTTTCAAGTGTAACGGAGTTGTTAGTAAGATCAAAATGAAACGAAACTTGGCCCCTGCGGATCAAAAAAGAAGCTCCAAGTTTGGGGAATGGATTACATGGTTGATGAATGCTCTTCGTTCTTATTTTTAAGTCATTGTGTTGTAGTTGAATGAATCTAAAAATATAAGTCTGTTTTAATTATAATGTTTATATCAAGTACATAAAACTTTGTGATATATTAAAATATTGCGATGAGTGTTTTAATAAAAATTGTGCCGATGAACAGAATCAACATTGTGCCTGATTGCATTCATGCTGGAAGAGAAGATAAGAGTAGCATTTCATTTTATCATTATGGAAAGGGGTCAGAAAACTATTGACTGAATCCGGGGCAGCTTGAGACACTTTCTTTTCCACCCGAACTTGTGTAACTGTATACTTTAGATAAAGAGATTTAAATTATTTTCCAATCAATTAATGCCAATGGATGATGAAATGGTGATTCCACTGCAACTTCATATTATAGTACACTTCTTTTTTTAATCCTATCGTTTCTTGATCATGATAATAGTATGAATGAACATTCGAAGCGGGTTGGGGCTATCATATCATGTTATTATTTAGGTAAACAGAATTTTTGGTAATTTTTATCGTTAATTATGCATATTTAAAAATCACACAATGATTTCGGTTAAAAAATATCAAAATGACGAGACTAGAAGTAACCCACAAAAAATTGAGATTGTGAGGCTTTTAGCAACAATCCAGATTGCATTTGGTTTTATATAAGTTTCACACAAGAGTAATTAATATTTAAATGAACCTAGCGAAGAAATTGTAGTGTAATTTGATATCTTTCACAAGATCGTTGATTGGTTTTGGTCACTCGTCAGAAAACTAATCTGCTTTTGCCGAATGTGTAATAACTGAGCTTTGCGTGATCAAAAAACCTCATTAAAGCACACTTAGCTCAAACCAAGCAATTCTTTTATCAATTCTCAAATCTGCTTAAAAGAATATGACGAATGTTACCTTCTGTTGTAATACCAATTTTTTCGTCATGTCACAGTTTCTTAGCGGATACCTGCGATTAAGCACACATGATTATTTAAAGTCTGATAAATAGAGTGAAAACTATATGCAACAAAAAACGTTTTCAATTGTCGCTTTTTGCTGAATAATAAGGATCCTCATATCTTTAAGAAAACACACTAGCTGGCAATTTCAATCATGAAATTTTTACACATAATGATATTTGGGATCGCGCTGGTCCCTGTTTTACAAGCTTCCAGTTATCATTCTACCTGTTTGTCTAAACTATTTCCCCACCTGAACAAACTGGGAAGAGTACGTTTATACTTTGGAATGCCGCAAGGACTGTTGATGCTCGATTTGTTCCTGATGCCTCATTGTTTTCAAGGTTTTTATCAATCAAGGATAAAAATAAGTTGAGACGGGGAACACTTTAAATATTCCAAACACATACAATGTAGTCATTAGTCCAATTCAAACGGCAACAGCTATGGGACGATCTATACAATCCTGTTCGTACTTTAGGCGAATTTCTTGTCCCTTCGCGTACACTGTTTATCTTTGCATGGGAGAACACAAGCGTTTCAATGACTCAAGCCAAACTTTACTCAGAGTTTCTTCGCTTGAATATTTATTTGTCGGGTTTAAAATGGTCACAAAATTTCCAAATATTTCCAGCTTTAAAGGTCATTCTCACTTTGCCCCTGAGTTTTGAGTGTGAACCAACTAAAACTTCAGTCACTGTAGCCTGCCAACGCTACTGCGTATCTACTTCGATTTCCATTCAAGATTTCCACAACATTTACGCAAGAATATATACGTTTTTCATCGGCAATTGTATTGGAAGGGAAATAGGAAACACATTTCGGTTCTGGTTCCTGATCCGTTGAATTTCATCCGAGATACACGAAAGAGTAAGCAAACTTTTTGTCTTAGCCAACAAAAACGGATTCACAACAAATGCAAATCCAACATCATGACATCTTTACTTTCTGGCAGAAAACACAACTTAACGTTTCATTAATCCTTCAAACTTTCAAATCGCCAAAGAACAGCATTGCACACCCATACAGTGGCCCTGAACTGATTGTGGCATCAATGCTTTTTGCAAACCCAAGTCTTTATAGCACTGGTCAAATGCAATTTAATCGCTTTGATTCATTAACCGTCATCTTCTGTCCAAGAAGTAGCTACAAAAATTTGGAGTGGTTTCAGTTTACAGTTTGGCACGAACCATTCAGTCTTGATATTTGGATGATAATTATAATCATTCTAGTTTTCGCCATTTTTCGTTCATACAAACATCATCATCAACTGGAAATCGTCGTTAGTGAACTTATTGATTTTCTCGCCGGCATTTTTGGCGCATTGGTAAAACGTCGCCATTTGGTTGTGTTCACTCGCCTTCATTCTCACGCAACTTTATTCAAACGGACTTACAAGCATAATACAGTTGCAGAACCACCAAAGCAGCACATCATAACTTTGAAGCAGTTCTTAAGCCACGGGTATAAAATCATTTTTTCCCAAGAGATTACTCCCGTTCTGCTAAGGAAATGTATGGAGATGAATTAAAATTGTATAATTTAACAGTTGAGGAAACTTTGAAGTTTTGACCACGAGGTGAAAACTATGAGTTTTTAAAAGTTAGCATATAGTGAACGAAAACTGGAATCATCATTTTACAAGTATGGCGGATTACTTCCTTTCTCTTATTCTAGCTTTATGCATCTTTTTCCAGGGACATATTTGTATGCGCCAAACTTCATCAAACATTTAATGTGAAACAACATCTATGGAATTTTAAAACTGAAAATCAGCACTGGCTGAAGAGAATCCTTGCAGAGAATTTTTGCATCAGGGTTATTCTATAAATGGGATGAGTGGTCAACTTGGCATTTAAACTTTTAAAAAAACTACATTTTAAGGAACAAGAGGAGATCCGGAAACAGTCGAAGGAACTAAAATTTTTGCTATGTTGGCGATAATGTCATGCTTCATGGCAACTTCTGTTGCAGTATTTTTTCTAGAAATCAAAATTTGTTTAATGGAAATGGTTTACCGAAGGTGGAAGATGCTATCTGCATGGATGTCTAATGGAGTAAATCTTATGAAAAAACGTGTTATTAAAATTTTTACAAAACGAAAACGAAGGATTTACAGGACACGAAGAGTTTATACTTAAAGGTGAAAGTAAAATGTGGCATCGTAGCTCAAGAATAACTTAAAATTTGACTTTTACATATCAATATAGATAAGATTAGTGGTTTTCTCTTGAAGATATTATTACGATAGGAAATACACCTCACAGAGAGTTAATTTACATTGCTAAATAAAATAAACATTTTGATCTATTTTGGACATGAAATTAAATTGATTTCTAAACAATTTCTTGAGCGGCATGCTGCTTTGAATTAAATTATGCTGGAAATTTTATCAATTTATTCATTTTAAGACTCACACTGCGAAAGTGCATTAAAACAACGAAATGTAGTTGTGCAAAATTATTTCTCAGAAGGAATATAGTTTTTATTTGGCACATAATAACGGTATGATTATAGCAGAAGTAATGGTCTTGGTGTCGAACAATCCGCTTACAGATAGGCAGCTAACGCGTATATTAATTAAAACATCTTGTAAAACTCATGGGAAGGAGATACAAAATTTGAAAATGTGGGGCAAACATGTGCAAGACGCTCATGTAAGTTTGTCGCTGTTTGTTTCTGTAGGCTCCTAAACCCAGAAAACTCGTGTTACGTTTTAGTATGTTCAGCAATAAACGTAATTTTATTAAAAGGTTTTTTACAATTACTGTGGTTAAGTCAGCGGGGTTCCAATCTTCAGAAAGCGATTTGCGGATATTCTGAAGCCATTCTGTAGAAGACGGTGTTTGAATGAGGCTAGTATTCCATTGGATTGAAATTTCCATCAGCATTTTGTAAGCTTTTGCAAACTAAACTATCACGGCAATAGTTGAATACATTTGAAGAACTCAAACGGGTTTCAGTGGTGTCATAATGAATTACGCCTTACTTGTTGGATTTACGGCCGGCATTACAAAAAATGTGTGCTGATTTAACATTTATTGTAACTGACAGGTGGAACAGTAGGAATTTCAAAAGATACGATTAAAATTTGAATACATAGCATTTACTCACTTACTTGTGTTAATTGAATTCGTTTCGCCATTGAATTTAGCGCGAATGCTGAGATAGGCCAAAGGTGTCCAGAATATAGTAATTTAATGCATTTATTAGGATTTATGGAGGTTGTTTATGAACTTTTTAAAAACTCGGAAATGATAAATGCTGCCACTAGTCAAAATTCAAGGGAAGGTTCATCCCCTGTAACAAGATAAGCGATGCCTGTAGCTTTCCAGCCCCATATATGGGTGAAATATGGGGTATTTACGAAAGTGTACCTTATAAGGGTCGCGCTTATATTGAGTTTCTGTTTTGCGTTGTTTGCGTAGATTCAGTAGAAATTATACCTTGAATGCAGAACTGACTTGATATGATGAATGATGATAAGACTCGTCCTTTATGTCTCCGCAAAGAAGACTTGCAGTTTTTTAATCAATATTATAAGCCGTCCGAAAGCAAGGTCATTGTTCATTACATTTATTTTTATATACAGTTATGCTACCAAGAAGCGGTTTTCTATTCTAAAGAAATGTGGTGAGATCCTATGGCCCATGTCATCAGGTCAGTCTAGAACGTCGTTTTCGTATTAGATTAGACTGCTAACTAACCTATAGAGCTGGGGTACTGATGGTAACACGCGAATTTTCACTTTATACGTTTACAATCTTAGTAATCAAGTAAATTTTGTAGCACACGCAGCGAACGAATGTGCTTTTTTTATAAATTTGTGGTGTACATAATTAGTTAAGTTTGGATCTTGGATTAGACTTAGGCAGTACATTTTGGTGAAAGTAAAATCAAATAATGATAATGAAACGATACAAGTCCAGTTTAGCAATAATACTAATTATTTGCCCATATGTCATATAATTATTATATTATTAATATAGCGTAATATTAATTTATCTAATAAGAGCATTTACTTAATTGGGTTGTAAATACAAAATATTTTGTTAAAAAAATGTAAAAGTATGTGGTTATATATTGCAATCGTCCAATATCCGGTTCAGAATTAAAAAACTTAGGGACACATAATTAGATTCCATTAGCTAAAGGTGACGTTTGAAGCAAGCAACCTGTTTGTTACACGCAGTGGAGAGCGCTAAGGGGAAGACGCTCGGCAATATTCTTTATAAGTAGAATATTACATATTTTGAGGCCCAAAAACCGGGAACAAAAAACGACCCCGAAGTCCAAAGAGAGGTCCATTTTTGGAAAACTTAAAGGGATGCCAGACGTTTTCCTCACAATATTTTTAGCGTTAGAACAACTGTTTTTTATTTTTAAGAATTGCTGAACAAAAAAATTAGAAAACGACAGAAGGGGGGGGTGCCTATGCATATAAATGTTCCCTTGTAATTTTAGCTGTCAATTTGTCGGTGAACAGAAAGGTCGTGTAGGCCTAATATGTTATTTTAAAATCTTTTAATTTAATGTTAATAAAGTAATTGTACGGGCAGTGATGATAACGTGTCAGTAACCAGTACACCGGGGTAATTTGCGTACGTACAATTACGTCCAAGAATGGTTTGTAGAAAAGCACTGTTATGGAGTAACATCTGATATGCATGTTGCTGACATAGCATAATCCTTGTGCTGTTTTTTAAGAATGTTTCTATATTGATTGCATTGTTGTTCAATTTTATTGGGCATACGACATCTCGGTAAACTCTAAAACAAGTGTGTAAATGGCCATTTCGAACTCTGGGCTTGCACCAACAAACATAGTTGATATGTTCTTATTACGCATCATATTATCCCCAGGAGCCATCCCACTTTGAATTGTGCCAGTTCCACCATAGTCCCTTTCTGGCAACGCAGTAATAACGCGGGTTTATAACAACTCTGACTTACTATAAAGTTATATTTACATTGTTTTTTGATTAAATACTAAAAACTCTTGAATTTCTTTTAATGAGTAATGACTTACGTCTCCCAGACTAATCCGTTTTCGGGGGAAAACGTAATCGCGACACCCGACGTTGACTAGGCACTATCCTCTGCCGATCCAAGAAATAGGCCAGTTGGTGGAAACCGGGCTTCTAAAAGCGTTCCATTGGATTGTATTCTACCATAAACACGTGTTCAAATCCACACGATCCTTTGTTTGTGCCGCTCCTTGAGTCAAATTTTCTGGAGTAAGTACCAAACCAAATGTCTGTGAAATTGCTGTTTGGAATATTATTTTGTGTAAAAAAGTCGTCGAGTCTCCTCATGATTGGGGTGGCCAAAACTGAGTTCACAAAGTTCTCAATCGCAGCCTGCTTTAGGCCTGTAGTTGGTTTTTCTGGCGCCGCAACGGTTTTGGAATAAAGTGATCATAAAGATCATTGGCAGTGTTTTTATGGTAGGGTAAGTTATAAGCTGCATTCCGGTTTGCTGCAGTTGAGAATATCACTAGACTACAGCAGAAACAACAAAGTAAAATTAACAGTTGAATAGGTAAACTTGTTAATAATTAAGTGAATAGATAAATAAGTTAAGTATAACAGCTCCTAATTTTTAAGCGATTCAATGCCGTTTTAAAAACTATTAAGCAATAATTTGAAAAGATATGAAACTAGAAATCATGTAAATCAATGCAATTGTGTTACGTTGACGGTGGCCCATGAGCGACTAAACGGCTGCATATTTTTTATAAATGACGTTATTTTTCTGTGTCCAGTTGGAGAAGCTCCTCTGTTAAGGCAGCAAGATTTAGTTGAAGACGTTGGCCGAGTTTGCCAGAGTGTAACTTTGGGACTGAAGCCGCCAAATTGGTATGGTGATGATGGATGGCGCTTCAATGATTTATTAATACATTAAAAGTACGGGCACATGCATGGAAATAAGATTTAACTTTGAGCATGAAATGTACACACAGCAATTATTAAACCACCTGCATTTAGAATCTAATTTAATTTAATTTTGAAAAAGGCATTTTAAAAATTTTTGAAATGATTTGTAATTCAAAAAAATATATACGTACATATACACAACTGAATAAGCCAACGATAGCTAGTAGAGCTGCTACAACCACTGGAAATTAATTACAAGTTGTTTACTCATAGATGTTTCAATGTTGCGTGTTGTAGCGTAGTGTGCATGTGATGGTTTAGGTGATATTGTCCAGTTGTGACTGATCAGTTTGCCAAACGTACGGCTTAGCTTTTATACTGGATAGTTGGAGCAGAAACGTTTAAGCAACCTTATTAATGAGGAATACTAAGGCATAACAACATGTCTAAAATTTTCCTGAAACTTTTAATCATCATTGTTTTTAACTCTAGGCAAATCAATTGCAATTTCGAATCGGAAAGATCAGTTTAAGGTATAAATCAAGAATTTATATTTATATTCGTAAAAAAAATTAGCGGCGCAGGTTAGTTTTCAGGTGAAAGAGCAAGCATGCAAACCAAATCTTAAAACCTTTTTTCAGATAAAAAAGATTTCATTACTGCGAAAGATTTATCGTGGACTTCAATGACACGTTAGTGTGAGTTTAGTTTGAGCCTACTTCAATACAGCAGAGTTATGTACAGAAATCTGCAGCTTTATGATTTATCTAGCCTTTATATACCGACGGCTATATTGTAAATGGGGCTTAACAGATAATACGGGACAAACTTGGTGTGTAAACCAAAATCGCTAACAAATGAAGCTGTTGCTTGACGCACAAATTCTTCGTTGGTTTAATGTAGCAGGGCATTATCTCTTACTTAGAGCTCTGTGAGTTTGTTCCCGTATTTCTGTAAGCCCCATTACAATATAGCCGTCGGGTATATAAAGGTAGATAAATCATAAAGCTGCAGATGCATGTTTATAACTCGCTGATGAATTGCTCAAACTAAATTCACACTAACGTGTCATTAGTTCACGATAAATCTTTTCGCAGTAATGAAATCTTTTTTATCTGAAAAAAGGTTTTAAGAATTTGGTTTGATGCTTGCTTTTCACTAAAACTAACCTTGGCCGCAATTTTTTTACAATATAAATATAAATTCTTGATTATACCTTAAATGATCTTCCGATCGAAATTCAATTGATTTCCTAGTAAAAACAAGTGATGATTAAAAGTTTCAGGAAAATTTTAGACATGTTATATGCTTAGTTTCCCTCATAATAAGGTTGCTTAAACGTTTTCTGCTCCAACTATCCAGTATAAAAGTAAGGTACGTTTTGCAAACTGATCAGTCACAACTGGACAATATCACTAAACCATCACATGTACTACGGTTACAACCACGAACATTGAAACATCATGAGTAAACAACTTGTAATTCCAGTAATTGTAGCAGCTCTACTAGTATCGTTGGCTGATTCAGTTGTTATATTACGTAATATTTTTTGAATTACAAAATCATTTCAAAAATTTTAAAATGCCTTTTTCAAAATTAATTAAATTAGTAATTCTAAATGCAGGTGGTTTAATAATTGCTGTGTGTACTCATTTCATGTCAAGTAAATCTTATTTGCCATGCATTGCCCTACTTTTAATTTTAATAATCATTGAAGGGCATCATCATCACGATACCAATTTGGGCTTCAGCAAAGTTAACTCTGGAAACTCGGCAAGTCTTCAACTAAATCTTGCTGCCTTAACAGAGGAGCTTCTCCAACTGGACACAGAAAATAACGTCATTTATAAAAAATATGCAGCCGTTAGTCCTCATGGGCCACCGTACGTAAACAATTGATTGATTTACATGATTTCTAGTTTCATATCTTTTCAATTATTGTTTAATAGTTTTTAAAACGGGATTTAATCGTTAAAAAATTAGTAGGCTGTTATACTTAATTTATTTATTATTTCACTTAATTATTAACAGTTTACCATTCAACTGTTAATTTTTACTTTGTTGTTTTGTGTAGTCTAGTGATATTCTCAACTGCAGCAAACCGGAATGCAGCTTATAACTTACCTACCATAAAAACACTGGCATGATCGTTATGATCACTTTATATCCAACCTTGCGGCGCCAGAAAATAACCACTACAGCCTAAAGCAGGCTGCGATTGAGAACTTTTGAAGCTCAGTTTTGCCAGCCGCAATCATGAGGAGACTCGACGACTTATTTTTTTTTTTTTTATTTTTTTTTTTTTTTTTTTTTTTTTTTTTTAACACAAAATAATCATTCCAAACAGCAATTTCACAGACATTTGTTTGGTACTTACTCAGAAAATTTGACTCAAGGAGCGGCAGCAAACAAAGGTCGTGTGGTTTGAAGCACGTGTTTATGGTAGAATACAATCCAATTGGAAACGGCTTTTAAGGTTTCCACAACTGGCTATTCTTGATGCGAGAGAGATAGTGGGGCGTAGTCCGTCGTGTGCGATTAGCCGGTTTTCCCCGAAACGGGATTAGTCTGGGAGCCGTAAGTCAATTACTCAATTAAAAGAAATTCAAGAGTTTTAGTATTTAATCAAAAAACAATGTAAACTATAAGCTTTATAGTAAGTAGAGTTGTTATACAACGTGGTTTTATTACTGCGTTGGCAGAAAGGGACTATGTGGAAAGCTGGCACAATTCAAGTGGAATGGGCTGCCTGGGATAATATGATGCGTAATAGAACATATCCACTATGTTTTTTGTGGTGCAAGCCCAGAGTTCGAAATGGGCCATTTAGCCACTTTGTTTTTAGAGTTTACGGCGAGATGTCGTAATGCGCAATTAAAATTGAAAACGAATGCAATCAATATAGAAAGCATTTAAAAAGCAGCACCAAGGATTATGCTATGTCAGCACTGCATATCGCAAGATGTTAGCTCCAATAACAGTGTAGCTAAACCCATGTTGGACGTAATTGTAACCGTACGAAATTATGTACTGGTTACTGACGACGTATCATCCTGGCCGAAATTATTTTAAACCATAAACTAAAAATTTTAAAATACTATTTGCTACACACATTTCTGTTAGCGTAAATTACAGGCTAAAAATTACACGGGAACACTTTATATCATAGGGCAATCTTTCGGGTCTAATTTTTTTGTCCCAGCAATTACTTAAATAAAAAGCAGTTTTCTACGTAAAATATTGTGAGGACAAAACGTTGGCATCGCTTTAAAGTTTTCAAATATGTAGCTCTGTTGGACTTCGGGGTCGTTTTGTTGCCCCGTGTTTTTGAGCTCAAAATAGGTAATTTCTACTTATAAAGAATATTTGCCAGCGTCTTCCGCCTTAGCGGCTCTCCAGTGCTGTAACAAACAGGTTGCGTTGCTTCAAAACGTCACCTTTAGCTTAATGGGAATTAATTATGTGTCCGCTAAGTTTTTAATTGTTGACGGATATTGGACGATTGGGGCATATTTATAAACATATTTACCATTTTTAACAAAATTTTTGATTTTACAACGCCAAAATTATAAAATGTTCATCATAATAAATTAAAATACTTACTATATTAATAATATAATAATTAATATGACTATGGAAATAATAGTATTATTGGGGCTAAAACTGGCAGCTTGTATCGTTTCATTATCCATTATTTGATTTTACTTTGCACGCAAAATGTACTGCCTAATCTAAATTCCAAGATTCCAACTTAAACTAATTATGTACACACAAATTTATAAAAAAGCACATTCGTTTCGTGCGTGTGGCTACAAAAATTACTGATTACTAAGATGTAAACGTATAAAGTGAAAATTCGTTGTACCATCAGACCCCCAGTCTATAGGTTTAAGTTAGGCAGTCTAATAGCAGATAAACGACGCTTCTAGAGCCTTACCTGATAGCTGCATAGGATTCCTCACCACATTTTAGAATAGAAACCGTTCTTGTAGCATAACCTTATATAAAAAATAAATGTAATGAACAATGACGCTTGGCTTTCGACGGTATAATATTGATTAAAACGCAATTCTTCTTTGGAGACATAAGACGAGTTCATTATCATCATCATCATCATCAGTCAGTTTCTGATTCAGGTATAATTTCTACTGAACTCTAGCTGAAGGCAACGCAAAACAGAAACTCATATAAGCGCGACCTTATAAGGTAGCACTTTCGTAATATGGCCATATTTCAGCCGCATATATGGTGAAAGTACAGGGATCCTTATCTTTGTTACAGGATGAAATTCTGGAATTTTGAACTAGTTGGCGCAGCATTATCATTCGAGTTTTTAATAAAAGTTCATAATACACCTAATAAATCCTAATAAATGCATTAATTAACTATATTCTGGAGACCTTTGGCTATTCAGATTTCCCGGCTAAATTCAATGGGAAACGAATGTCAATTAAACAAGTAAGTGAGTAAATGTATGTATTCAAATTTTAATCTACTCTTTTTTGAAATTTCGCTACTTTCCACCTGTCAGTACAATAAATGTTAAATCAGCACCATTTTTGTAATGGCGGCGTAAATCCAACAAGTAAGCGTTAATTCATTATGGACACCACTGAACCTTTGAGTTTCTTCAAATGTATTCAACTATTTGCGCGTGATAGTAGTTTGGCAAAAGCGTTACAAAATGCTGATGGAAATTTCAATCCAATGAATACTAGCGCTCATTCAAACACCGTTTCTACAGAATGGTTCAGAATATCCTCAAATCGTTTCTGAAGATTGGAACCCCGCTGACTTAACCACAAGTAATTGTAAAAAACTTTTAATAAAAATTACGTTTATTGCTGAAATACTAAAAGCAGTAATACACGAGTTTTCTTGTTAGAGCCTACAGAAACAAACAGGACAAACTTACATGAGGTCTTGCACATTTTGCACATTCTCAAATTTTGTATCTCCTTTCCCATGAGGTTTAGCAGAGATGTTTTAATTAATATACGCGTTAGCTGCTATCTGTAAGGGATTGTGTCGACATCCAAGACACATACTTCTCTATAATCATACCGTTATTATGTGCTAAATAAAAACTATATTCCTTCTGAGAATAATTATGCACACTACATTTCGTTGTTTTAATCCACTTTCGCAGATTGAGGTTAAAATGAATAAATTGATAAAATTTCCAGCATAATTTAATTCAAAGCAGCGTGCCGCTCAAGAATTATTAGAAATCAAAATCCTTTCATTCAGTTCAAATAGGATTAAATATTTTATTTTATTTAGGCAATGTAAATTTACTCTCTGTGAGGTGTATTTCCTATCGTAATAATATCTTCAAGAGAAAACCACTAATCTTATCTATATTGATATGTAAAAGTCAAATTCTATGTTATTCTTGAGTACGGTGCATTTTTTACTTTCAACTCGTCGTGCCTGTAAATCCTTCGTTTTCGTTTTGTAAAAATTTTAATAACACGTTTTTTCATAAGATTTACTCCATTAGACATCCATGCAGATAGCATCTTCCACCTTCGGTAAACCATTTCCATTAAACAAATTTTGATTTCTAGACAAAATACTGCAACAGAAGTTGCCATCAAGCATGACATTATCGCCAACATAGCAAAAATTTTAGTTCCTTCGACTGTTTCCGGATCTCCTCTTGTTTCCTTAAAATGTAGTTTTTTTAAAAGTTTTAAATGCCAAGTTGACCACTCATCCCATTTATAGAATAACCCTGATGCAAAAATTCTCTGCAAGGATTCTCTCAGCCAGTGCTGATTTTCCGTTTTAAAATTCCAGAGATGTAGCTTCACATTAAATGTTTGATGAAGTTTGGCGCATACAAATATATCCCTGGAAAAAGAATGCATAAAACCAGAATAAAGAGAAAGGATGTAATCTGCAATACTTGTAAAAATTTATGTCCCTAGTTTTCGTTCACTATATGCTAACTTTAAAAACTCATAGTTTTCTAATGGTCAAAACTTGAAAAGTTTCCTCAACTGTTAAATTATACAATTTTAATTCGTCTCATACATTTCCTTGGCGGAACGGGAGTAATTTTCTTGGGAAAAATGATTTTATACCCGTGGTTCAAGAATTGCTTTAAAGTTATGATGTGCTGCTTTGGTGGTTCTGCAACTGTTATTATGCTTGTAAGTCCGTTTGAATAAAGCTGCGTGAGAATGAAGGCGAGCGAACAAATTACAACCAAATGACGACGTTTTACCAATGCGCCAAAAATGCCGGCGAGAAAATCAATAAGTTCACTAACGACGATTTCCAGTTGATGATGATGTTTGTAGAACGAAAAATGGCGAAAACTAGAATGATTATAATTATCATCCAAATATCAAGACTAAATGGTTCGTGCCATACTGTAAAATGGAACCACTCCAAATTTTTGTAGCTACTTCTTGGACAGAAGATAACGGTGGATGAATCAAAGCGGTTAAATTGCATTTGACCAGTGCTATAAAGACTTGGTTTTGCAAAAAGCATTGATGCCACAATCAGTTCAGGACCATTGTATGTGGTGTGCAACTGCTGTTCTTGGGCAGATTTGAAGGTTTGAAGGATTAACGAAAATGTTAAGTTGTGTGTTTCTGCCAGAACTAAAGATGTCATGATGTTGGATTTGCATTTGTTGTGAATCCGTTTTTGTTGGCTAAGACAAAAAGTTTGCTTACTCTTTCGTGTATCTCGGATGAAATTCAACGGATCAGGAACCAGAACCGAAATGTGTTTCCTATTTCCTTTCCAATACAATTGCCGATGAAAAACGTAGATATTCTTGCGTAAATTTTGCTGGAAATCTTGAATGGAAAGTGAAGTAGATAAGCAGTAGCGTTGGCAGGCTACAGTGACTGAAGTTTTAGTTGGATCACATTCAAAACTTGGGGGCAAAGTGAGAGTTACTTTTAAAGCTGGGAATATTTGGAAAGTTTGTGACCATTTTAAACCTGACAAATAAAAATTCAAGCGAAGAAACTCTGAATGAAGTTTGGCTTGAGTCATTGAAACGCTTGTGTTTTCCCATGCAAAGATAAACAGTGTACGCGAAGGTACAAGAAATTCGCCTAAAGTACGAACAGGATTGTATAGATCGTCCCATAGCTGTTGCCGTTGAATTGGACTAGTGACTACATGGTATGTGTTGGAATATTTAAAGTGTTCCCGTCTCAATCCGTTTTTATCCTTGATTGATATAAACCTTGAAAACAATGAGGCATCAGGAACAAATCGAGCATCAACAGTCCTTGTGGCATTCCAAAAGTATAAAACGTACTCTTCCCAGTTTGTATTCAGGTGGGGAAATAGTTTAGACAAACAGGTGGAATGATAACTGGAAGCTTGTAAAACAGAAAGAACTATCGCGTGTTATGTGCAAAAATTTCATAATTAAAAGTGCTAAATAATCAACGCAAGTGTTTTCTCTTATAGCTAAATGTGAGTCGATTATCTGATTGTTGAGCAGAATCTGCAATTGAAGACGGTTCGTATTGAAGTTAAACACAGAGTCAGAATTAAAATGGCCAAAGTAAATGCAGGCCAGGAACAGGGAACATTTAGTTTAGTTGCGTTTAGTTTTCACCCTTTTGTCAGACCACAGATAAACTACGTTTAAGTAGACATAGATATCTGCTATGAAGCTGGCAAATACTGACGTAATAAACCAGGTAATATTGGGAATATTCTTTCTAACCACAGGGTTCTTATGTATTTAAAAATAATTACTTGGTTTGAACGAAGTGTTCTTTAATTTCTTTTTTGATTACAAAAAATTGATTTGTACTTATTATGTATGTAATGCATAACTGATTTTTTTGGCGTCGTCCGCATCAAACTTAACGCTAAAATCGGTAATTGTTAGGGCACACAACCACTCCTGTCACGCATGTGTCATGCTGACCCAACCCTACAAAAAAAACCCTCTGTCGTGTCATGCTCAGACAATTGAACAGTTTGGTAGTAAGACTTTACATCTGTAGTATACATTTATATGGTGCAATCCAAGCATTACTTATATCTCTCAAGACTGTTTCATAATACAGTTTTTATCCTCGATTCTTGAATTATATGAATTTTTGCTAACTAAACATTTGTCAGTTTTAATAAATAAAGCTGTCAATAATTGCAGCAAATTGAAAGAAATTTTAAATTTGTCACAGCTGGCTTGCAATACCCAACCACCATTTTCAAGTTTTGTCCCGCTGGTCCGAAGATCACTAACCACCCCCGTTACGTTTGATGTGGATGGCTCCTTTTCTGACGAAGTCCAAAACCAATCAACGATCCAATAAAAGATATGACCTGTTTTACACATGTAAGATAAGATCGTTTTTTAAACAAAATACTGATGAGTGGTAAGCGAATTGGATTCCTAAATGGATATTATGCTGCCAAATTCAATTTAAAACAGCTGGACCTAAGATACCTCTCCATGTCCCATCTGATTATTTTGAATTTGATGATGATTATACTGAACATCTATTGCTTACAATAAACGTCTCCGCCTCACCTCCATTAACTTTGAAAGCTTCTGAAGCACAGAAAAACGATGAGGACGACTACTTTTACCGTTTTCTTTTCAGTATACCACAAGTTACTGGTAAAGCAATAATTCATAAATCAGATATTCACAGTAACCAACGGTACTAACGAACGAAACGATATTTTATTTGTGTAATATATAAATTTCCAATATCTTATTTGCATACGAGTTATTGCTCTTCCATAATTATAATGAAAGTCAAGCAAATACATAAAAAAAATTATGCTTTCTCATTTATGGTTAGCGTATAGCAACTCAGTTTTAATAATGCATTCACTTATCAGAGTACACGTTTATATTGTCCGCATACAATTTAATTTTCATAAAATTCAAGACTCACTCTGCATAATACTTGATAAGTCATGTTAAACAACATTGTCGCACAGCAGTAGTATTTTATTATTTATTAATAGGAAAGTTATTTTTTAAACACAGCAATTGCGCGATTAGTGCGCCCAGTGGTGCAGCAGTAATTTCACAACGCATAAAGAGCTTTTTGTGCCACACAACTAAAAACATTAGTTTGTAGTTCTAAGACCCCCGTATACGACGTACTCGTCGGGCACTTGGCCACCCCCTTTATCACAACGCTATGGCTGACCAACCAAGAATTTGTTACGTCACACTAATTACGATATATATAGGTCATGAATACACGATAATAAAAGCATATATGTAAATGTGATGTAACTTGTTTATATGCAGCTTCTTAGAGCAATCTATTTATTTAAAATATGGTTTTTGTCTTACAATATACAAGAAAAGCTAGTTTTTCTCATCCCTAAGAATATTAGTCGCCCAACATTTATCTATGATGATGACACTTCTATCTCCATCGGAATCTATATATATAAAACTTCGATTTGAGATCCAACGGCGTTTAGTAATGACAATGATAAAAACAGCGCTGTAAACTTAACCTTCTTTCTCACTCTGAGTGTTTTAAAAATGGATTATTCCTAAACACTAATTTCCAAAATCAATAATGGCCTAATATGGCACGTGGAAAATGTATTAGTAATTGGTAGTTTCGGTTTCTGGTATTTGCAAAGGGCTAATTACAAGGTAATAATGTTTTAGCCGAGCTTTTCACATTTTCTTTACTCAAAACAAAGAGAGCCTATAGGGAAAACTTGGACGCATCATTCACAAACGTTTTTAATTTGGAAGAGATTCTTTATTTGGAAATGTGTTTAAATGTAATTTTTTGATGTGAAATCTCAATCCCTCAAAAATTATTGGCACACCGAATTGCTTGAATAATATTACATGTTGATGTATTTATTAGTAGCGCATATATTTACATTTGTTTATGTTCACGTCTTTGGTAATTATTATTATTAGTATAAGTACACATATGAGTGAAAGTAGTTCACATTAAAATTTTCGCATTCATATATCAGAACAAAGGGTTGATAAGCGATTTTCATAACCAATATTATCGCAATAAATGGGTAGCAGAAGGATGAAAAACAAATTGTTGTTTGAGAAACCACCGGAGTCATTCGAATTCGATGTCAAAGATGGAAACCAATGATAAAACGTAGCATTTGATTGCGGGAAAATATTTTCCCGTATCTTTTTAACACACCTTTAACCCTTGAGAAAGTCGTTGAAAGTTTGTCATATCTGAGACCGTTGATAAACTTCTTAAAACATGAGAGCAGTCTCGGATACGTTTAACAAACAAACCAATACATTTGTAGAAAAACAAATATGTGGTTATTTAAGTATCATACACAAAATTTTATCCAAAACCCACGAGCACTTTAGTGTTAGATTTTGTATTGTTATGCTACACTAAAATAATAAAATTGTATTAATTAACATAATGTGTTAACATTTACATGCATTTCAACAGTGTTTGTTAACTGTGTGGACTAAAACTAAGAAATTTATATAGTGCCAAAATTGTTAGTTCGTACAAGAATAATACTGCCGTGATTGAAACGCCTAGTGACACAAAAATGTGCAATAATGCCATTTATAATTGTTTTACATTTTCCTTACATTTTCCCAGGACTTGGTTCTTGTTCAATAGAACACGCCTATTGAAATTACCATCATCAATGCCCAATGAATGGTCACCACTCTAAATTTAGTCGTTCAACGGTCTCTGGTTCTCCCCATATTTTATCGTAGCGCAATTTATTTGAAAGTAGGTTTTGCCAAGTTTCCCACTGTTCCCATTTGTCGAATAGCCCAGATGCTCCAATTTTCTGGATATTCTCCTTGAGCCAGTGTTGATTCTCGGTTTTAAAGTGCAGCTATACAATTTAATATTAATAGTTTGCACAAAACCGAAGCAATATAGTTGGACGTTAGTCCGTCTTAATAATTTTTGAAGATAAGCTTGATCCCATTGCTTTTGCGTTTTCATTGTAACTATACCAAGACGCGTCCCGATATCGGAGTATTTTGACACTTTTTCAATGGACTAATTTCTAATTCAATTAAAAATACTCCAATTGAAATTAGCATCACCGAAGCATAAAGCATTGCCACTGCAATTATTTTAGTAATGTCAACGTCTCAGGCTCACCCCGAACATAATCATAGTGCAACTTGTCCCACAAGCAGTTGATGCCAATCTGCCCATTCATCCCATTTGTAGAATAGCCCAGATGCGACGATTTTTTGGATGGTTTCCTGCAGCCAGTATTGGTTTTCAGTTTTAAGAAGCCAACTGAACAACCTATTATAAAAAGTTTGAACAACCTCGAAACAATTATATTTGTCGCTGTAGTTCTTAATCACTTTCTCGTAGTAAGATTTGCTTCTCTTGGAGCTTGAACTGGAATAGCAATTTCCAAGCCGGAGACCTGATTTTGCTACCATTTCTGCATACTCATTATCCTCGATTATGGTTTTCGACACGTAAAAAGCTTCCTCAACCGATGTACCAAACGATTTGAATTCTTCCCCAAATAAAAATGAGGCAGACTCACTATATAATGGTTGATCAAAAAGTATCTTGTATCCATTCTCGACGAATTCCTTGAATGTTATGAACTGGCCCTTGGGTGCTGGAGTGACAGTGATAATGCTAGTTAATCCATTTGAATAGAGTTGTGTCATAAGAAATGTCATTGAATAAACCACGATTAAATGACGTGAATGGACCGATGCCCCTAACGAACTGCCAATAAATCCCGCAATTTCTTCGGCTACCTTCCGAGCTTGACGGTGATGTCGGTAGCTGCAAATAAATGCAAAACAGAGTACGCTCAATGTTGCCATCCATATTTCTGAAGTGAAGGGTTCAAGCCAGAGAGAAAAATTTGCAAGTATTTCTTTTTCTGTGTGTTTTTTAGCACAGTGTAAAACACAGTGGTGGAGTCAAAATTTTGAAAATGATTGCGTCCAGTGTCATCCAAATCTAAACTATAAAATGCAACCCCTGGCATGATAATTTCGTGTCCTTCATAAGTGTACTCTGGCTTAAATATCCTTTTGGTTTCGGGATTTTGAAGTACAATGAAGATTGAAATGTTGTGTATCGCTGACAAAGAATAAAGTGTCGTGATGTCATTGCTGCATCTGCGATCAATGTGGGATTTTTGGTGTAGGCAAATGTTTGTAGGCAACTCTCGGAGTAATTGAAACCAATCTTTACCCAAATCAAGCGCTGCAGGGAGTATTTTCCGATTCGCATTCCAAAACAACGATCGATGAAGTCCATTTATATCAGTTTTGCTCCACAATTGAGCAAAGTCGGTTGCAGGAATCGGAGAAGAGGAGCAGTAGCCCCGGCAAATTATTGCAACTGAAGTTTTTACGGGTTCACACTCGGAATTCGGAGGCAAAGTGAGAATAACTTTAAGGGCTGGAAATGTAGGCAGAATTGTGTACACCTTACGAGTTTGGCATTTCTGCGTCTAACTTGTTTTTCAAAGGATTGGTCTCTCGAAAGTTGAATGCCTTCACGAACGAAAATAACCATGGTTCGTGAAGGTACAACGGCAGAGAGTAAATAATAGATGGGAAGACCTTTACTACGCAATTCGTCCGCGTCTTCCATTTTACTAATGATGACGTTGGAGGGGTCGGAGTATCTGTATTGTTCCCTTCTTGGTTCGTTTCCGTCTTGGACGTTAATGGAGCTCGGCAACAAAGACTCATCTGGAACAAGGATGCCACTTGCGTTTTCATTGAAGTGGTAGAAGTAGATTACGTACTTTTCCCAATTCGTATTCAAGTGTGGAAACAAGCGTGATAAACACTGAAAACTCACAACTTGTGAAGTTGCAGCCAACCAAGTTACTAGTAAACTTACATATAACATTTTTGAAATGTTCAAGTGAGTAAATATTGAAACTAATTTGACCAACAAATCCTTTGGAAAGAAAAGGCTACATACGTTTTTATTCTACTGGGTTCGCAAAAAGTCCCACCAATGATCTAATAAAAGCATTCGACGACAACCAGGGCAGACACCACAAAGCAACTTGAAATATGATATTAAAAGCTATTCCACTTAACTTTTCCATTTACATTTCGTTAAAAACGTGTCGGAAAAAATTAGTAACTTATTCCTTACCTTTCATTTTGATTTCTATTTTTTGATTAGCAATCGGCTCGAACAATAAGCAAGCAGCCTAAAACCAAATTAGTTTTCTGATTGGTTACCAAAGCCAATTTAAACGCATCCGGTGAAAACCCACTTGTGATACCAATCGCTGCGGTATACTCAACAATACGTATAATATTTAAACCCGTAGGTTTTGATAAACGCTTTCAATAACTAATAGTATTGCTAGGAATTAAATCCAAGGGGATATCAGAAATTAAAGTAACTTTTGTGTCCTTTCCTATTTCTGTGAATTTGTTGTCAAATAGCATAATTAAACCAATGTTAAATGAACGTTGAATGAATATTAAAAAGCGTAGCGTTACTCTCTATCATAACGTTTTAAATTTTGAGGTCAAAACTTTTGAGTATGAGGAAAGTTAGAGAATGTTAACATGTAAATGCGTCGCTTATCTTATGTGTTTATACTCACTTATTTAAGTTATAACTAAAATTCAATGATTAAGTCTTCCGTGTTTTCGATTAATCTGTAGATCAACACGGGGATGAAGTTGTTGAAAGCCTATTCAGGAGCTGAGTTCGATTTCGTATGTACATTTACGTGGACCAGTTTATATGGAACGAAGTTGAAACAGAGAAGTTTAACTTTTGTAAATTTAATGTAACTTAAAATGTAATGTCGAATCAAACTTTGTTCTCTGGTTTTTATAATTTTTTAAATTTTAGATGCGATTTGGGGAGCTTTGTGATGAATTTGTGCAAGAAACCGTCACGATTAGACTGAGCTGTTGTTGGTAAAACTGGGAGCACTATGTCTACGTAATATCATTCCACGCCACTACGTCATGCTGTAGTCGCACACATCACCACCGGATTTGAAAAATTCCAGACAGCAGACTCCGACATCCGGGTAGACATACACGTAACAAGTTTAGATAGTAAAGAAGATTGTGGCAATCGTGTTTGCTATGTACTTTACGGGACAAGGTTTCTGAGTATCATTTAATTGCTTTTGCTTTCTAAGAGCTAGTTATCTTCTAATTTCATATTTCAAATAATTGGTATAGCAAAACCGCAGACATCATCTAGTCTACAAAACGATAACATTTTTCTGATGGCCCGGAAAACTAATCAAATAAGCCCCTTTCCAAACCTGCGTTACGTTTGATGTAGACGGCCTCTACGCAGCCAAATTGCAAACTCGCAACCCGAAAAATGATGAGTCTAGTGGAAATTGGATACCATGGAGAGAAATCTATTTAAATGTTATAAATTTCTTCATTTAATAAAACAACACTTTTTATGTCCATCGGCGGATATTTATTTTTAAAGCAATGAGCAACAATTTCGCAACTACAATTTTTCAAATCAAGTTTTCCAACCCTTCTTTAATTTAATTTCAAGCCCCAACTGGCAATCACGATGGACATAAAATTGATCATGTTGGTATGCATATTAATTGTGACCGCGACGACCAACGAAATACCTGAGGGTCAGCGTTTAATCAAGCTAAATCCGAATGAGCCTGCCAAATGGATGACAGAGGAAGAGGTGAAGCAACTTGATCGTGATTCTGGAACCAGGAATTTCATGGACTTGACGCACACAGGTGAAATAAAGCTTGCCGTAAATGGGCCCCGCTTCGAATACATTTATCGGAGTCGTCCACACCAACAAACCGTGGTTCGCAAGCTGTTTCCCCACATAAGAAGGAATCGGCTGAAGGAAATGGTGACCAAACTGAGCTCCTTTAGAAACCGTGACACCCGAACCAGTTCCGGTCCAAAGGAAGCGGAAGGCTGGCTGGAAACTGAGATCAGGTCATCTTTAGCTGGATACAGCGGAGGCTCCGGTTTTATTGACAAGATTGGCTCATCACATGGGATCTACAATCAAGACAGCCTCCTGGGCAGAGTAGAAGGACATGATCCGAATATGAAAGAAGAGATAATTATTCTGAGTGCTCACTATGACGCTCGTGCCGGCCGCTACGGTCGAGACAGAGGTCCAGCGGCGGATGACAATGCTACCGGTTGCGCCGTCCTCCTGGAGGTGTTGCGGCTGATAACCCAATTCGGAATCAAGTTCAAGCATAGCGTGGAGCTCCACTGGTACACCGCAAATGAGTTTAACGTCCTACCAATCGGCTCTGAGCATGTAGTTACCAAATACAGAGATGAGAAGAAAGCCAAAGTGAAAGGGGTACTCAATTTGGACTCAATCGGATTCCCGTCTCCATCCTCTGGAAAAGCAATTGGGGTTTTGGATAGCTTTGAATGGGACTATGTTTCGATGAGTAGCCCTGCTCTTACAGCTTTTGTGAAGATGTTGATTGGGGCATATGTCCAACCCGAGTACAAGATTATGGGAATTAACTGCGAACGCTCGGACTGGTGCATTTCCGATCATTTCTCCTGGCATCAGAAAGGCTATCCGTGGGCGTTTGTCACTGAAGTCGAGTTGACGGTGGGTACCTTATTTCTCGTAATTTTCCTTCAAATTGACAAGTTAATTGACTCAGATTCGTTTTGTTGTTCACAGCCTAATCGAAATTCGGTGGAGGACACAGTGGAGACTGTAGATTTTGAACAGGTCAATGAGTTCGCAAAGCTGGCTTTAGCATTCGTGATTGAGTTGGGAGAGCTCTCTGAAATCCCAGCTATACCTGATATTACCACGCTAAAGTCGTCATCTGCCCAGTGGCAAGTTGAACATGCTGAAGTGAAGATCTGTTGCCTTATCATATTGATTACGTCGTCATTTATTTTTTACTAACTTACAAGAGTTGTTTGTACTGTCGACAAAATTCTATGTGATCAGAATAATTGGTAATTTGGAATAAAAATGATAGCTTCGAGATATAAATATATAAACAAATTTCCTTGCACGATTTTGACCAAAATCTTTTTCATTTATCTGATTTGCTAATATGTTTTATTGCTAATCACTGTTATGATAGTAGGGTTTGAAGATAAAAACACCGTTTTGAGGCGCGGTCTTGAATAAAAAATTATGCTGGAGAACTGGTGGTTAGTATAGGGATTTCCATTTCAAACGTAACGCTAAAATTGGCAATTTTCAGGGTACCGCTTGTGTCACGCTATCCTGAAGCCACCAACCCTCTTCCGTTTTACAATTTATACAACTATACCAGAACTACAGCCAACGGAAATACGACGTTTTTTCTCTCGAAATTTTACATCAACTGGTCGAAATAATAGATTGTCTACTAGCTAACTAAAATAAAAACCTTACATTCCTAGCTAAGTGCTGAGCGATTACATGTCGAAATCAGGGTCATTGAAGGACTGTCAGCGTAAAATATTATTAGTATAATATTAATGTACCACAAAGTAAAACAAATATTGAAATAATAGACTACGATATACAAAATCATATGCATTTTATAAACTATTTTTTTTCATTCTTAAAAACAAATTGTAATTACTTACTAATAAAAACTACGAGTATATTTATTTCGTATGTATATTTTTCAACCATTTATTCTATAAGGCTATTTGGCTTGTGAATATAAATTCGGGATTTATCAAATAATCCCATGGATTGCATTCCATTGTTTATAATGACTTGACCATATTACCTTATCAGCCATGATTCTATACACGAGTAAAACTCTTTAATTGTTATCAACATAAACAAGCTACATTGGATTGAATTTGGATTGATTTTTACCTCAATTTTGAGGCATTTCAGTCCTAATTTCTTAAATAAGACTAATAAGAATTATAATAATTAGCAATCGAAATTTGCCATCAAATGCATTAAAAGAGCGTTTAAGGGTGGCAAGGAAATTTTAAGTAACTCAAGTAACGAATGTCGTTACTTAATGTCACTAGCAATAGTTCTACTCCCCCATACTTTGCTCAATTTGAAAAGTGAAGAATCTAATGACCATGAATAAAAAAGTAGTTCCTGAGATTTATTAAAAGTAGTTCAAGATACTATTTGATGGTGGTAAATAAATATATGACACATTTATTAGTATTAAAAATTCATACAAATTGCTCAAAACTGTTACTACATACCAATCGGATTAGGCAGTTTGCTCAGTCAGTTTACAATTCACGTACAATTGTCTTCTATCCTTGTAACACGAATTCTTGCTTTATAATGCATTGGACATAATTCAGAAGTTATGCGAACAATTGCATGAAAACAAAGAATTCTTCCTACCAATACAATATGTATAGTACGAATAACAAAAATTTTATGCATATTGCACACAAGGTTACTTGCTCACTCATGAACGAATCTAGGTGCAATGGATGATGAAATTGTAACTATTGTCAATATATAACGTTCTTTATAACTGTTGATTTAAACTGGTCTTTATAATAATAACAATCATTTATTTTCAATGAGATTCCTCAAAAGGTAGTTTCACTAATATGACATAATCCGTAGAATTTTAAAATGTCAGAAACGAATAGCTACCCTCAATTGCACAGAAAATGTAATTTGAATTGTTTGGTATTTCTCATGTAAACGTGTTATTTCGTGTTAAACGCGTTTCGTTTGGTCGAGTAAAACACGAATCTACCACTGAATGTACACTAGCATTTACCCACAGTCCGACACTTTCTCAACACCAAATCCACTACGAGTTCCACACGGAAACTCGTGTGCCGAATTTCGTGTAATAAACGGGTTTTTCTCGTACCAGTGCTGCTCGGGATAGAATTATTAAATCCTTTGTGTTTCATAATCGTGCTGCGGGCTAGACTCACATGGTTATAAAATTCTAACCAAAAATGTTAATATTACACCTAATGCACTCTATTTTATTGTTGTAAGTTTGCGAAATTCAAAGCAATACGCTTTCAAATATTTACATGAACTTTTTATTATACATTTATAGCCATTCATACAGGTTGAATTCATACACAGAATAACGTTTTTAATGACAATTTTTAGCTGACCAACTGACATTGAAGTCTTAATCACAAAAACAGCAAAGAGCACCTAAAAATACTTCAACGCAACCGTCTACCAAACACTCGCAACAGCAGCCGACGAAACTGGTGCCACAGTTATTGCAATTCTTACAACAACCGTCACAACACGTGCTACATTTTTCAAAACTAGAATGGCAAGAATTGCTGTCAAAGTTCCAACGGAAACAATAGCAATCGCAACTATAAGCCTTACGAAACTTTCTGAAACTACTCTTGAGGGAGTTATCCAACTCATGATCCGCATCCTGAAACTTCTCCTCAGTATTTTTCTCACCTTCAGTCTTAATGTCAACTTTGGATATCCTAGTTGGATTTGAAATGGATTCACTTGCTGGTTGTTCAGTTATAGGAGCAGGAAATTCTTTATGTGGTGCTTGATCCAATAGTTTCCTGCGTTCTTTTCCGTCGGACGCCTTTGTCTGAAACTCTGTCTTGTGGTTCATGGTAGAACTGGTTGTAGGTCTTGTCCTGTGAACTAAAACTTTCAACTTTTATATTGCGGAACAAAATAATTCATGACAGGAGTAGGTGCGATTGAAAAATAACAGTAGGAATATTCATAGAATACGAGCTGATGTAATAAATTGATCTTCACTTGAATGGTGTACGATACCCATGAAATAACAGCACATGATAATGAACTGATAAACCAAAATCAGTTTATCAGCTCATGCGCATTGATTAAGTTTGTTACAGCTTGTAGTTAAACCAGAGAGATGTAATGCTTTCAATGTAACAATGTCAATGACATCAACCAACACTTTGCCAATTTTTGCGTTTATGATATTAACAATATTAAGAATACACGAGATAAGCAAAATAAATTATGGACAAAAATTCATACGTTTTCAGATAACCAGACAGCGAATTTTAAATGGTCCTTTGCAATTTTTTAAGCTTACCGAACCGGTGAATATAGATCGTTGTGGAGCAATGGAAGTTCCAACTATGGAACTTGGTTTTTGTTTTAAAACTTGTATTGTTTGACACTGGCATTGGTGCACGATATGAATGCCAGCGTTTGCTGAAAAATTCCTTTCCAGTCCTGAACATTCTTGTACAATTCCTTAGTTATTTGCTAAAGAAACAGAAAAATGTAGTCAAGTTGGGAAATATACCAGTATATTTGGCTACTAAATGAAGAATAAACCCCAATCACAAATTCAAGCTAAATGCAGTCGAGAGATCAGTCCAGAATAACCAGCACCATCCAAATCATTATATTTGTGTGCCGTGTTTATCAAGTTTGGCTTGTTAAATACGAATGATGGCGTGGTTTGTGGCTGAAACTGGAATGCAATATATTGAATGATATATGTTGTACACCGTATTACTGAAAACCCTTGAAGCATTATGTGCAAATTTTGAAGGCTATATGAAGCAATGGATGATTGGAAGATCAGTCCAAGACAACGAGATAAATCGTGTAATTTAGAGCTGAAACATTCTCACATTGCACAGTGTAATACAAAGTTTCTCATACTTTCGTGTGGATTTTATTGTGGCTATTGTATTTTTCAGTACACTTATCGTTAAGGACATTCTTAGTTTAAACCACTGTATTTTCAATGCGTGGAATTGGCATTGATTTGACGTATATATAGATTAATTGCTGTACTTTCTTTAATTTTAAACACTGTGGATCCACACTTATTTATGTTCAATAAATGTTTGTGAAGTTCGTTCGTTCATTAATTTTTCAGAAGAAAAAACTTACAGTAGATGAATAATAAATAAACATGGATAGTTTCATTATATTTATTTTTCAAATTTTAATTCGAACTACTCGAAGCAATTCAAAAATTAAGACGTGTATGGATTAAATTTTGTGTCAGCAGGACGAGAAGTATATTGAGGATATTTTGGTTCTTACATAAAAATGGATGTCTGCAAATTGGGAATTAACTTGATCAATACTGAAGTAAACTACAAATCAAGAATCAAATTAAGAATATTAGCGTTTTGAGAAGACTTGGCATAACGTGTTGTCATCTGCGTCGTTGTTTATATTTGGGGCAATTTGGGTTTTGAAATTCTGATTTTACCTATCGTAAAAAGGTGGTCGATTTTGATTGTGAAACAACATTTGAAAGTCAATTCGCTAAGGATTTCATTTATGACAGTCAGCAAATTGTATTACCATGAATTATAACTTTAGTTTGTCATTATTTTATTCGATGTTAGCGTGATATATTTCACTCAAATTTGTTTACACAAAATCTATTCTATATCAAACGAGATAGAGAAAGCACATAAAACGTACAAGAAATGCATAATCTGTTGAATCAGCTACATTATTTAGTATTTTGGAAGTTGAATTATGGAAATCACATTATCGAAGAAATTCATTGGAATACTTTTAACTTTTTACATTAACCTTTCTTTATAATTAATTTCAAAGCATTACAAGGGTTATCTATAATATGATTATTCCTAACTTAAATCAATTGATGTAAATTCAACATTTTCTACCTGAAATGTTTTAACATTGAAATTTAACTAACTCAAAATAGTATTTAAGACCAAATAAGTTTTTACACACTCTTCACTCTTGTATGAGTTGGTGCAAGATCCAGAGAGTGGATTTTCCCTTCTCCTCATGAGTCCACTACCCGTGATGGGATGTGCAATTGGCATAGCCAGTGAGTGGCTTTGTAGATTGGAAACTCTATTAGGTTTATCTTTCCTAGTTTTCCATTTTATAATAATAAACCCTGATCTCAGTACTTGTTGGTTTACCCATGGTTATATATTTTCTATTTAACATAACAATCCGTTATAGCATGTGATTAAGTGGCGACCGTCGACTAAATGCTACGACGGAATTTAAATAATTTATATTATTAGCAGATTTGATTTTGAAATTGTGTTCGGTTTAAATTTCACCGTAGTCAGTGTATGCAAACTATAGTCTGGTAGATATTGTGTTCAAAATCAGCAATGACAGTAAATGAATGATATCATCAAAAACGTTCCTTGCTTTGTTTGTTGTTACTCCGTAAGTGTTTTGGAAGTAGTTGTAACGATTTAAAAAAATTAGTTTCATTGGGTTGTTTATCACGTGTCCAGAAGAAACTTCTAAAAATTTAACTTCTAAAGCATGCACTCCTAAAACGAAACATCTAACGGCAAGAACTTCCAATGACAGAAACTTCAAAAACAAAAATCTGAAACTTGTTATTCTTTTTGTTACAATTTTAATCTCGCTGCAAGAACATTGCGTGGTTTTTAACACCCTTTACATGTTTCAAGTCGAATCCTATTTGTTGTCATGAATAGGCTAGTGATCTCATTCTTGAAGAATTCATAATTGACCAGTTTCCTCGGATAATAAACTCCTGAAGTCAATGCAGGTTGATAAACTATGGTTTGAATGAATTAAAGGAAGATTCTGCGTATGTGACAACCATCCCAGAAACGAAAATGCGGTTGGGATTTTAAACGCTGGCTCACAAGCACAAGGCTTTTTATTTAAAGCCACAAGCTATAGATTATTCTACGAATGGGATCATGTGGCATCTGAAGAATTGTTCTCAGGAGTAAGTTTCTTTACAAGCAAATTAGAACAGACTTGAAACGGTTGACAGAGCCAAATATCTTGCGGTTGTTATGATGTAATGTTGTCGTGTTTGATGCTAACTACGTTGCCAGTAATTTTTATGAAAAATCAATACAGTTTTCATCACAATTACAACAATAGCAGTTTCACAACACTTTAAATTGATTTAGTTACGAAGGAGGTAATGTCACAGTTCTTCAGTGTGCAGGTTTTAAAGATCTTTACATAGAACAGGTTCTTATTGTAGTTGTTCATTTTTTAATGGAATGATATAATTATATTGGGTAATTGTAATTCAACGAATATATGATTGGCTTTAAATGTAAAAAATATTTCTGTAGCTGATAATGCGATGCGAAGCTCTTCGGTGGCCATTTCGTCTTTACAGGTTTATATTATTGCACTCAAGTCCACTGCTTTACTTAGCAATTCAGTTTTGTTTCGGAGAGTATGATTTGTCAATATTTTATGTATGAATAGTGGCTGGGCATTACATTGCGCGTTAACTAAAATATTCAACTGTAATAAATACAAAAGATCACCAGAAACCAAGGGCTAAGTATGATTTTATGGATACGGAAACGTAAAGCCTGAGCAATATTGTTGGTTAACATTTTTGCATAAACTCGTATGTGTGTATGTGATTGGTTTGAGAATTCCGTATGTACAATACGAAAGGCCTGCTGGTTTTATTTGAAGAAAAATCATTCAACTTAAATGGAATTTTTTTTCAATGTTGTTTTTGGTGTGTATTAACGTCATTAGTGTTGAAGTGTGTGTTTTAAATATTTAATATATAGAATAGATGGGTTGTGTTCATAGCCATACATGAAAGTTTCTGTAAAATCTGATAGTAGAATATGGTTTGGCAGTTACTTCCAGCCTTACTACCTGCAACCTTCCACCAAAAGGCATAATATTGTATAATTACAATTTATAATTTATAAGCATTTATTTCCCGTGGTATTTTCTGTTTGAAAACTCGGAACAGAATCAAATTTAGTCTCCGATGGCGTATACAAAGATTTTATTTAATTGTGATAGCACACTTGCACATTAAACTTGCGTAACAACAGTTATGACTGTCGACTTTGCTTTCACATTAACAATAAATCATACTGTGTCTCATAACCAAATAATACGTTTTTAGTGTTTCCAGTTTTAATTGATTCAGTTAGCATTGTGACATCTTGCACCAAATATTGGAGTCTGAGTATTTTGATTTTCACACCTACAGTTGGCAGATCTCCTCTTCAAGTTCTTGTTCCCCACCGACATAAAAAGATGGCTTTAAATTTATTATTTAAAGAAGAATTGAAACGCATCCCAACCGGGAAATACCTATGGAGGATTTACAGATTGGAACAATGTTTTAATAAACCTATGGCTGCGGTACGAGAACACCATAAGAAGGTGGGTGGTTTTATAACGTGTTTATTTTACAGATCCCTCCTAGAAAGCGTCTGGAAATATATTTTCACATGCGTAAGGTATGTCCCGTAATAGAAAGATATTATTTATTTTTCCCATAACTTTTATGTTTGGAGTCGTAGAGAATTGTGGGCTTACGCACAAGTTAGACGACACTAGTAGCGAGTAGCGTATGCATCATCCAGGAACTGATTCGCGTCTGTCTATCTGGAAATTAGGCCATTTTTATGAAAAACGGTAAAAATGGAGTGTCCCGTAATAGAAAGATAATTCTTTCTAACTCAAAGGTCTTTATTTTTTATTAAGTTTGGGAGAAATAAGTGTGTGGGCAAGAGCTCCTAGGAATCCATTAAGCTCCAGCTAACTTGATGTTGGTTTTCAAATTTTTGATGCAGGACGGACGGAAATCCATGAAATTTGGAAGGGTGCATGTCATTTTGATGATTGGGAAAGCATGGAAAGGCCTTCCGGAATGAAGAAAAGTTCCAAAAATTTGAAATTTGGGAAAAATGGCAAAAAATGAGATTTTTTACTTCACGTGTTTGATTGGCGAAGTTTTACTACGGAAGTATTTAGGGCAAGCTTATCTCATCATCTGATATTCCTTGGAATGGATGCTGGCCCAAAAACAGGAGCTCACAGATACACAAAATTTAGAAATTTGGATAAGCTCAAAGAAATTCCGTCCTGATCAAAAATTTGAAAACCAAGGCATCAAGTAGTGGAGCTAATGGATTCCTAGGAGTGCTGTGGGGCCCACACACTTATTTCTCCAAAACTTAAATAAAAAATAAAGACCTTTGAGTTAGAAAGAATTATCTTTCTATTACGGGACACTCCATTTTTACCGTTTTTATTTTTTATAAAATGGCCTAATTTCCAGATAGACAGGCGGAATCAGTTCCTGGATTGGCATACGTACTCGCTACTAGTGTGTCTAACTTGTGCGTAAGCCACAATTCTCTACGACTCCAAACATAAAAGTTATGAGAAAAATAAATAATATCTTTCTATTACGGGACATACCTTAGGTTGGAACGATACGTGTCTTAAAGTACTTGTTTGTCAATTTGAATGAAATCAATGAAAAACTCGTTTGTAGAAGAAGCGTGTGTAAACGAGTTTGACGGTATTAACCGACTAATTTCATGATCCGAACGAACGATCGGGTACTGGAGTTACATTACTAGTTAATCAATTTAAATACAGTTTTGTCAAGAGAAATAACAACGAACCAATTATAATGAAATCTGGAGGATTCATCGATGCTCCAAGCACACTGGAGAGAAATCCTAGAAGTTAATAACTACTTTCCCCGCTAAACGTTCAAATGTCACAAAATTCAAAGCCATCAAAAAGTTTGCAGCTCTGAATATAATTTATTTACGCCAGTAGATTCTTTGGCCTCTTTTTTTGGTCCTTACAAAGACATGTGTTTAGAAAAGAAGAAATAGGTGTCTCAACATCGGAGCAAATCAAAACGAATTTTACACTCCATCGAATCTAACAGAACTATTAGTTCCGGCTGGTTACGACACGCAGAAGTATCTAGGAAATATTGATTTTTCCACACGCTAATGGAAACTAGTATTCATTACTTATAAAAAGGTTAATTAATCTTCACACATTCACTCGTTGGTGGTAATCAATTTACAACACTCTTGCAAATATGTTGGTACATTTATTACGAAAAAGTATGTCAATGGGAATAAGTCGCTCATTTACTCCATTATTGATGCCCACATATGGTAAATCAAAGTAAGTAATGGCATTGGTAATTTATATGCATATAGTTTCTAAATAAAATGATAACCTATTCATGACTTGTAAAAATAATGAACAAAATATATATCAGCTCATAACTTGAACCAGCACCTAATACCTAATTATCCATACGCATCAAGCGCCAAGGGCTATGCTCCGAAATTGGGAAAAAGATTGTGAAATAATTGTGGATTAATTTTTGGTTCCCACTTATAAAATTTGAAGTTTCGTTTGTTTTGGGAATTGATTTAAGAAAATCGCAAAATGCAAGAGAAATACGTTATAATGCGTTTACTGTTTACATACATGTTTCCTTGTACTTTTATTATATTAACTTTACACGTGATTGTGACATGTGATTAACTGCGACGTCGCCCATTGCAATAAGGGAATTGTAAAAAAGTTTAGTAACAGTTAGATTACATCGGTCCTGCGTTTGTATTCATCTAACGTTTTTCGTTGTATGCAAATTACAATCCTGTAGATATCTTGTTAATTTAAACAGCACTGACACTAAATGAAGCACGTCAACAAAACTTAATAGCCTTCATTTACACAAAGCTCATTCTCCGGGGATGTTCCGTTGTTTTTTAAAACTTTATCCCGCTATAGCAGCGACACTGCTTTAGCTGTCGTTTACTACTGACATTCTATTAGATATCTATTACAGTTATTTTCACATTTCGTAAGAGAATTACATGAAACTTATCATTACACAAATTGTATTACTTAGTGAATATTTTAATGCTACGAGTGGTTTGCAAATATGAAACCTAGGATTGGAAGGATTTGTAAAGTAAAACATCACACAAACTGTGCAGAACAGAGCATAGGGGAGGTAAAATAAAGCATTGACACTTTCCACATTGAAAATATTTTAAACTTTAGCCAAGGATGAAATTGCTTAATTAACAACGATTCACGTTTTAAAATGTGGTCCGATTTCAAGTAATCAAGCCTTAACGCATTCAAAGGGAATTATTCCAAACGCAAAATTAGAGTACAAACAAACTTCTAATCATGCATTGAAGTAGTTGTGCGCTCTGATCCAGAACCATATCTTAAGTGTGGCAACATTTTGATTTGACGTTAACATAAAGTATTTCGCCCAAATAGTTTTAGCTTGTACTAAATCTATTCTACATTTAATGGAAAGGAAAAAGCAAAATTTGCGATGAATATGCAACCTAGAATTAGAAGAATGGAAGAGAAGAGAGAACAGGGGGATGTAAATTAAAACATTGACACTTTCAGACTTTCTATGGGGGGAATTATTTTAAGCATTAGCCAAGAATGGAATTGTATAGCTGCATTAAAATATAAAGTCAGGTTTAATTCAATTTTTACTTAGAATGCCGAATTTGGATTTCTCGAACTTAAAGTTGAGAAGCAAACTTCAACGTCATTCAATGTATGGCGTCATAAAGAAAATATTGGTGTAAAAAATAGATTTATCAGTGCTGCTGGTTTATGTTGAAGACGTTTGGGATATGACTAAAGTAGTAAGATAAGCACGAGGAACTAATAAATTTGTTGGTCTTTTCTACTATAAACATGGTACAATTCAGCCAATAATGAAATAAGACCCACAAATATTTTAAAAAGAAACGGCACAAAAAACTGAGTATGTGACTTGAAAATCTTATTTGATTTCTGAATATCTGCCGATGATATTTCCTAGACACTGTATAAATGGCAATGTCCAATACATCTCGTAAATCTAAATCTACCCCTTACTTTTACAGTATATCTAGCAATCAGGTAAATACGTAGAGCATCACCATTCAACCTTCTGTATCGTATACTCTTTTTTCGTAAATGCTAAAACACACGTCTGTATCCCAACCATCACTTCTTTTGATTAGCTATCTCTCCCCGGTGATGCATTAACGTCAAATCAGACACTTGAAGTTGAAACACCTGAAGAAATGGAGTTGCATACATCCTTTTACTTGTTGTACACAAAATGCTCAACATATGTCCACCGTAAAACACTGGTTGTTTAAAAATTATTCTGCTTTGTTGAAACATAACTATTTTTTGGGTTAATGTAAATTACAATTGATTCGATGAAATCTGGTGTCTAATTCACCTTGACACGTTCGTATTTATCCAGATTGCCAGATATCAAGAAAGCTTTAATTGGATGACCTATGAATTAATGTTATTAAATTCTTGCTAGCTAACATGTGGTCGGCGTTTTATCTATTCAATCTAAACGCAGCTTTAAATTTATGTCCCGAACAAAGTTTGAGGTTGCAGTCTTCACCAAATTAAAAAGAATTTCCAGGTTCCTCCTATTTATCCGTATACCTAACCATGTTTCCACCTACCAAATCTTACCTGTGTCCGACAAGTTGACATATTTTTCTTGTCAGTATCGAATGTCATTCTGTTTATTAGATATCTGCTCAAGCTATGAACAACGGCAGTTATACCTGTTTACTTTCTGTAAACTCCATTATCTAAAACAACTGCACAGTGCATGCATTGCGAAAGCAATATAAATTCGAAAGTAAGCATACTTTGCGTTTATCATAGAGAATGTGGTTGAAAAAAATCGAAGATGTATGTGTTGAGAAATTTTGTTGCAATAGTTGAAAAGGAGTGGTATGTCATGCTCGCTGCTAAGAATTAGCTTCCTGCACCAGACACAATAGGAAGCATCACTAATTTTTAGCAAATTTTTATTATCTTTAAAAAAAATATTTATAACCATCTTAAATTGTAGATATCTTTTAAAATCACATCTGTGTTATTTCTTTCCTTTAATCTTTGTACATTGTTCCAGATAAAGACCACGCGACCTCTTGGAAACTTAAAAGTATTCTGATTATGTCAGAATTCTAATTCGCGATAAACTATGCAAATATGCCTATTTGAAAAATCCCAGTTTGTATCCCAGTCCTCTTTCATAGCATTTTGTTGACTACTTACCATGACAAGTCTATGTATTGAATAAAAGAATAATAACTGCGACCTGCAGCCACATTTATTTAGAAAATAACGAGTATGCAAAGCCTGAGTGATGTAGTGGAATGAATATTGATTGTTTTATTGATGGATTCATTGTTGAATAACCAGTTTCTAGTAACTACTGGCTAACTAGCTGCGATGAATTCCTCAACATGCTATCATAATCTAAGTAATGTTAAGAATTTGGAAATCTGGAACCTATAAAACCTTCTATAAATGTTTATGCACTACACGAATTCGTTCAGTATAAGCCATGTAAGAGACAATTTTTTTAAAAATTGTAAACAACATGTTTAGTTTTCTATGAAGTTAATGCAAGTGCAATAATACTGTTTTTATAACATGACGTATTGTAGGTTTGTGTAGTAAAATCACAACCTGCACAACAGCATTGCAAATAAACCTAAATATTGTGCACCTTACGAATCGCCACCAATTCAACGACCTACCGTGTAATTAAATTATTTCGAGTACTGTAAACTAAAAATTGGCGTAGCTGTAAACCTTAATTCAATATGATGGTAAGGTGAAATTCGTTATTGCTTAACATTTTAGATCTTGCTTAACAATATTGCTTGATTGCCTGAAAAGTTGGTTAAAAACTCTATTTTTTGCTTTCAAAACTTAAAATGTTAATATACACCTATGGACAGAGTGGAATGTATTGAACAAATAAAGAAGTGTAAAAAATGAAGCACGTTATTCAAAGCCATCAAAAAGTTTGCAGCTCTGAAGATGCCAGAAGATTCATTGGGTACTTCCCTTTTTCCTGACAACGACATGCGTATAGAAAATAATAAATCAATAGGTGTCTCACCATTGAAACAAATCATGACTAATTTTATACTCCATCGAATTGTACACAAAATTACTCGTTCGGCGGTTAATAAAACTGAGCACACCTTTTTACTCGGCACATTAAAATCTATATGTCTGGACTAAAATACTGAGAACGTTTTTCTATTGCCGTTTTATGGGTCAAATATAACACCGTTCTCCAGTGGCTACGATCTGCTTGTCGTAATAATAATAATAAAGTGTTAAGTAAATCTAGGCGGCGTAAATCTGAGTTTGGAATAGTATCGAATCAAATATTCAAGACTAAGGCAGGGATTCTAGCAAATAGTTTTTTGTTCAATATACGCACGCTCATTACACGACACATTTAAAAAGGTTACGTCATTATCCACCCAGTTTGAAAATGCAAAACCAACTAATTTGCTTTCTCCTAAGATATGGATAAATAAGATGTAGAGGAAGTAAAAGTGTCACTGATTACCCCAAATTTTAGACGGAAACAAACAATAGCATGGTGTGGTTCTGCAGATACAACTCAATTAACGAAAAAGATTATGTGACTAAAATCTGCAGCCATGATAATGTTAGAAAGTGTTAATTCTCTCGATTTCGGAAGTTTATCCTATCTGCATAAACGTTTTCGTCACTGCTTCACCAACCCTTAATCTCTATTTTGTATTCATTTTTATTAATCTATTTTAAATTAACATGTATTAATGTATTAATTTCTTGTATCCATTTCATTCCTCTGTAACTACCGAGAGAATATCGTTCCAATTATAGGGCTGGGGCATCGACCTCTGTTTTTAACTGTTACTTCCTTCCACAACCTTATCTGTTTCTATTTCGAGCGTACAACAAGAAGCAAGTAAAAGCACATCATTACCAGAACATACACATACTTGAATGTCAATTGAAGCTATCAAGAAAGATGTATACTTTAAATTTTCTCTCCTTTGATGTAAATATAAATATACTTATAAAGATTGTTGTAGCTACATAATTGTTTTGGAGTTCCTCAATTTATTGTCAGCACTGCACGCTTCTAAAATGGAATTGTATTCTGATAATGTACGAGCTATAGATCAATAACAAAGTTAACCTTCATGTATTCGCATTCATGCATGTTATTTTTTAAAAAAAGGGTTAAGAAACTATCGTACAAGGTCACTTGCTGCAGATACCTGTAAAGAAACAATTTTGCACTACACGAACTCAATCAATAAAAGTCGTGCAGATAGTACATTTTTAGAATTGTGAGTTACAATTACAGGTACAATGCAGGGCTGAAATGCTCTCGAGGCAAATTGAAACCAAATGCTAATAATATCGGTACATTTACTGATAACTAGATCACACACCGGATGAAAGTGGAACTCTAGGAGGATTGAAATAACAAATTTAAATATTATGATTAACTGCAACGTCAGGAAGTACTTGCAATGATCTAAAACAATTATTATTCATGTAGGTTTGTTAATTATATTTATAGACACAAAAAAACAAATTTTAAGTATTGTAACTAAATGCTAACTAATGTCAACCAAAGTCATATAAGAATTTTGATTTGGACTATTGAGGACAGAAACATTTTTTGCTTATAATGTTATAGATGAAGTAAACGAACAATAGAAATATTTCTTCTTCTTAGAGTCCTAAGTCTAAGTAAGGAGTGACGTATGTCATTGCTCCCATCCGTCATTCTAATTAGGCATTAATGCACGTAATGTTATTATTCACATCTTTGGAATGCGGTCATCTTCTCGCTGCATACCAAACCAATCTTATGTACCTATATTTCTCATGAACATGATTATGATGATATGATCCAAGAAGAGAGCGGACCATTGTTTTGGAAATTTTGGTCATTTATCGTAATGTTTTATGTATTTAGTAGATCAAAGTATGAATTCTTTAATCTTGAACTTTAGATCTAGCTTTTATATTCTAAAACGTTACTGTTTGGGGTGCATTAATGTAGGAAACAACGTGCGAAACATACAAGAAAGTCTATTTTTTTCTAAATCTAAGTCCATTTTTGCACATTTTTGCGGTTTCAACTACACATTTAATTACATATTTTGGCCTTTTTAACAACATATTTACGTACATATTTTGGCCGTTTTAACTACATAGAATGAACAACTCTAGTACTAACTATTACGCTAAATGAGGAAAGTTGGTAACTTAACATTCACTCACCAGAATATATATTCCATTTGTTATTTCCCTTCCTAAAAATAATTTACTAAAATTCCGAAGATTTTGTTTCATCGCTCGTGTATTTTGATTCTCATTTCATGCGTAATATAAGGAGTTAATCTCCAGACACAAACTTGTGCTTCATTCGTTACGCATTTAGTGCTTATTAAATACTTTTATTTATCACGAACAATTGCCTCCCGGGTACAAATTGGTTTGTCGAATATGTGAAAAAAGGTTCAATCCGTTTCAGTTTATTGTAGAGTTCATTCTCGCAATATTGTTTTCAAAATGTTTACTCAACCCATCTCAAGCAAATACTTGAAATTTGTGAGGCGGAGATTGGAGCTCTGAATTATTTATTGAATTTTGAAATGCGTATGAGTAGCTTGAGTTGCTTTAATGGTGGAAATAATTTAGATGTTGCAGATAAGAAGATGGCATTAATGCATCTGCCAGTGGTGCAAGTTAGAGCCTACTTTCACCTAAAGCTAATACTTCAGAAAACAGTTGAAACTATCCAATTAAATCCGTTGAAATTTGGAAGGAGCATGGGTGCCCCTTCAAGGATGCGAGGTAATTTATCATAAAAGTGTATATAGTAGTGGTGAAAGGAAAATCGTCTACTATCGCGATGTGATCTAAATTATATTATTGTTTCCACATCCGTATAAATTTTATTTATATGTATATATATTTCTATAATTATAAATTAATATATGACAGCAAAATGACATAGCAAACTTAACATTCATATAACCTCTCAAATTTGGCCCTCGTAAGTGTAGGGAACAGGACAATTAAACCTCCAGACTCTACCATTATTGCCAGAAATGATTGCATGTTTTGCTTAACTTCAGTGACGTCTAGTTGTTAAATACTGTTCAAAAATTTATCTTGGTTAGTAGGTTCAAAATGATAAATTTTGTTGGGTAGTAATAAATAGTAGTAGTCGTACCACATCTGTCCAGCAGTGGGAAGTCAATTAAATTTTGTCACTGGTGTGATCTGAAATACCAAAATATGTTGCGAATTAATTCCGATAAAAGCAATGGTCACTGAAAATTACATTTTCTGTGTTCTACATTTAAAATGCTTATGGAAAGCTCTTCAAAGTCACCAGTTTTAAACTGTCAGTTTAAAGTCTAAAGCAGAAAATTAAGTTGAATTGCCTACCTGTACAAGCTGCCAATCATCGTGACTTTAATTTTTAATTAAAAAAGGATACATTGTATTGACAGAATTTATTTTCATTAATTTGGCTTGTAAAATAAAAATATTACATTGAAATAATGGTTTTATGGTCATATGCAATTTTCCCACTCCGGTTCACACGACAGACTTTTCTTTAATTATTTATTAAAGCAGTTTTCTTTAACATAACAGGTTTTAATGCTTATACCAATAGGTAAATTATTCCAGGTAATTAACTTGAGTAGTTTCTGGAGGGCTCATCTGATAGTGTTTGAGAGTGTAGCAAATATTACCAAACAGAGTATAGCATAGTGATATGGAACACAGTTATTAGTCACATTTCTGAGGGTCCCAACTAACAAATTCCAACTGGAAAATGCTATTACTTTACGCATCCAACATAACAAGAGAAAGATTTGTTGCTGCATTTTTTAACTGTTAAGTTTTTAGTACTACAAACTATTTAAATCTAATAAGAATAGGTTAGTGAGTTCGTAGGAATTTGTTGTTGTTAAGTGTGTGTAATAGTGTTTAAATTGTCAGAAATTACTAAAACTACTTGAAGCTTAAAATTGGTGCGGCTCATGTGATAAATGTTTAAAAGCCACATACCGTCCTTAAATTGTCAGAAGGACGCGATGCCAATTATTCCAATGCTATTTCAACTGCAATTTAAAGCCCAATTCTAATCGCAATTGAGTAGCTTTCTTGAGTCACCGCAACCTTTTGTAAACATGCCCATTTCCTATTATTCTAGATTTAACAGCCTTTTATACTACCCAAACAGCCACACACTGAATGAAACGGCGCTTGGAAAGCTCCAATAGTATCAAAAATGAACTAGCGATTAAACGACCTTGCAGGGCACCTATGCGATTGAAACATGAATTATTAGCATCGAGCATGACATGCCAAGATGTCAATACGTTTCAACTATTGCAACTAAATTTTTCACTTGATCCAACTTTTCTTATCCAACTACAGCCACGATGATTCTTTAATATATGAATTCTTTACTGGCCAACCCAAAGTGTTGTCCCTTTGAAAACAAAAGCGTAGGTACTATAGTACTTTTGCAATCTGTGCAGTAGCTTTGGATAATAGAGTTTACGGAAAGCGACCTGTTTTGGTTCCCTTTGTTCATTCTTGGAGTAAATACCAAAGAATTTAAATAGAACTAGAAGGTCGTAAAAGCTTGAAATATTGGTCCATTTTTTACTCTTGCCGTACCATATCTCTTTAGTTACTTTACAGAATCCTTTATAATCGGACGCGAGCTCAGAACTTACCAATATCAATATTCAGTTGGACCGTAATTCATTTCAGTTTACAATCTGTAATTTATATGGAAACATGGTACGCCATGATGTCAAAAGCGACATATCGCAGTCCATAAAGCTTATATGCAGGTGTGCATTCTATTAGTTGTACCACATGGTAAATATCTATTAAAGACAATGCTGCGCTGACATTTGGTACTGACAAGAAACCCCTAACAACATTTTGGACAGAAGTTAGAGTTGACAAGTTGAAACAATGTAAGGTATGGGGATAAAAAGGAGAAACCTAGAAATCATTTTCAATTTGGGAAAGATTGAAACCTCCAAATTCGTTCGGGTAGTCAATGTAAAGTTTTGTGTAGATTGAAAAATTAAAACGCCGACCACATGGGAAATTCCAAGAATTTAATTAAATTACAGCATTAGTTTTAAATATTCAATCCGATCCTATTTTAAACTCCTTTCTATATCCAGTCTGCATTAACATCAGGATTTCTTACAACGGTAGCCATACATGAGAAAACTGGTCGATTATATTCTATAAGAAGGATAACACGAAGCTAATTAAACATGACCTGTTGGACTTGACTCAAAACATGTAAGGAGAATAGAAATAAGCGATGTTTTTAGCGAGATCGGTATGTTTTTGAATTGGTTTCTAATTAGCATAGGTTTACATGCAATGGCATGGCAGTTAAAATTCTCGTCACAACCAAACTTACCATCACATTTTCAAACAAGCACCTCATCTGAAAATATGTTACATAAAAAAATGGCCACTTTGTCGAAAAGTAATTGGCACGTTATTAAAACCTACACGGCTTTTAGATAATGTATTTGTGTAATACGGAAGCATTTCAAACCAGGTTTGTTGTGCTGTTTCAAAAAATTTCTAAAGGGTTTCAAAAAATGTTCCTATACTTCAAGAGAACGCGACCTAGTTGGTTTTCCGATGTCAGTCTGAATGGATGATGGTATAACCTTTTTTAAACATCTTGTGTAATTTGCTGAATTGCAGCATTAGTCATAAACATTCGATTCGATCCAATTCCAAACTCAGATTTACGTCGACTAGTACAACATAATGCTTAAATATTATTTCAATGTCAAGCAGATATATTCTGGTTTGGGCGTTAGTGTGTAATATTAAAACTTCGCCGAAAGAAAAGTGCATACACACCTATATGTACATTAGTATTTTGAAAAATAAAATAAAACTTTTAGCAAACTTTCCATGCACAGTTGGTATCAAACTGAGTGTGGAACCATTAAAAGGCGTTAAGGCTTGCGTGTTCTATGTAAATGCTGAATGAAATCAAATCGGACTTCATTTTTTAATGTAGATTACTGTCAATTAAACAATCTTATTCTTCGTTGATGTTTCATTTCATTCAATCTGTTACTCTATACTGTCTGTTTCCGAAAGTATGCAGAAATTTTGTTCTATTACTAGCGAATTATTATAATTTATTTTGAGCAAATTAGATGGGAATTGTTAACAAACCTGCAGGTCTCTTCCAAACAGCTAGATGTCCAAGAATATGAAAGAAGGAAACGCAAAGAAATTTGAGACAGACCAAAAACCATATAAACAAGAACAATATCATAAATTCTATCAAACTTTAACTCTCTCCAATATGTAGTTTCTAGGAAGTGACGTAAGAGTTCATAAACCAGTAACTTTGTTACAGGAAACTGGTCGGTTATGTATATCACAAACATAACTCAAGATGACCGATGGGATTTAACGTGAAACAGGCAATGAGAATAGAAACATGCGAGTTCTTGAGTGAGATCTGATGTAATTAAAAAGTGTTAATGAATTCAGCATCAGAAAGACGCCAACTGTGAAACAGTCGTTCTCAAAATAATTTAGTTACACGACAGATGTCCAGTACTCCCTCCATTAATAATAATGAATAAATGTTTTCAAGTATTGTCAATTCCCTTTTATGTGACTCACGTGAAACGATACTTGTTGGCTACATGAAATGAAACATGAATTTCTTAACATCATATAAAATGACATGAAATCTGCAACATGCATGTGCATTTGTAATATTTTTAGAAAAATTGATCCACGGCGCAACTTCCTGTAAATCAACTAGAGTCCCCAACCCCATGAGTCTTAAGTCGTTTTTTTACCACATTTCAAGCAAATTGATTCAAATAATTTGAAATTATTTTTTATTAAGTATATTTCAGTATATCCGTCATCAACCTTTCAAGGAAACCAGCAACATCCCACATATAAAAATATTTGGCAAAATGGACTTTCTGCCATAATTCAGCTCCCCTGAAAGTCTGAGCGCGGGTTGCATCAATCGAAGTCCTAATTTTTCGTCTGCCACCAGAAGTTAGATCGTGTTTTAAAATTATACTGTATTTAAAGGCGAGACCTTTGAATTTAGTAAGTAAAATCAAAACAAGCTCCTTGTCCCGCTAATATACGAACGAAAGATATAGCAAGAACATTTTGAAATGACGGTACTTTATTAGAATTCGTAAAACGTGAAGGAATCCGACTTTATTTAGCTGTAAAGTATTGAATGCAAAGGTTTGCTGTGAATACAATGATATTGTGTTTGATGTGTTTCTGTTTAAACCTGTCTCGTGAACTGTGTTTTCGGCTTAAAATTAGACATATTTGTTGAAATTACAGCATTAATTCTTGAACGTTCAATGCATCCATTTCCAAAATTAGGTCTACGCTGACTAGAATAACATAAACCTTAAAATTATTATCATGTCAAGAAAGTTGAAGGTGAAGGGGCATTTATTAAATAACATAGCTCTACACATTAACAAAAATGCATAAAAATACAGTAGTATTTCAAATTTTGAAAACACAAAATAAAGTTATTGGCCAACGTTTCAATTTGGTGATGACTGAAACCCCGAACTTGGTTCGGGACATTAATGTGAAACTGTGTTTAAATTGAATAATTAGAACGGCGACCACATGTGAACAAGCAACAATTTAATGATAACAATTGATGGGCCATCCAGCAGAATTATTTTTGATGTCTGGCAGTCTACAACAAGTAAGAAACAACCCCATCTACTAAGTTTGTTGAAAACTGCGTGGTATTAATACAGTGTATATACTGATGACTTTGGCCGTCGTGGCGAGTAAAACACCATCGGGGCGCTGGTTATGGTGTCTCATTGCGTGGAAGCAAAGGTGGATTCAACGTACATTTAATGTTAATTTTTATGTATAGACTGCTTGCATGCACGTGGTTATTAGCGGTGGTTTAATTATCATAAATTATCTATTGTATGGTAAATGCAATGATAAATATTTGTTGCTGGTGAAGTTCAGACTCATAATTAAGTAACACAAACAAGCACATCAAGAAAACTGCGTTTATTTTTAATAAGAAGGGATGTTGTTGACTTGCACTCAATCAGTGGCAAGGACTTAGGCTATCATCAAAACTTTGCACTTTAAACAATCTGATAATACAACCCCCTAATTTAACTATTTCACTGATCCAAAACAATTCCATTGACACCTGACGATCACGATCCTAAAATTGACAATTTAGACTCCCACTTACACCGCTCCGCCCGGTTTCAATATTATTACGCTGCTAACTAACTTTGAATATTGCATCCCAAAAATCCTAGAATTAAAAGTACGTGTCTAAACTCACCTTTCAAACACCCAATCACAAATCAACAATAATGAAAGTGAGCATGCAAATCACCTGACTGAAGTAAACAGTAGAGGTTCTGGTGCAAGTACCAACAGTAAAAGATAGGCATGAGTTTGTCCACCTAAATTCCACGTCATTTCTAACAAATAATGTCACTTTAATACATGTTCTACTTTTGTCGCGTCAAATCAACGACAATTCCACGCAGTGCAAATATAGTGGTTTTAAGTTTGTAAGGCTACTTGTAGACCACGAAGAAGAAACGTTGTAAATGCAACCAATTCAAGTGTTGAAAATGAACGGTTATTTCTACGTGGAATTTTAGTAGACCATTCCACTGTGGGTCCTTCAGCCATTTATTGAGGTGGTTTCTATAAACGCTTGTAGATTGGGAACGTTCAAGGTAAAGTAGTTCTATTCTTTAGACACCACATTTCATCGAATCAATAGTAATTTACTTTAACTTAACCCAATACAATGGTTATGTTCCAACAAAACAGAATAATTTTTAAACAAGCAGTGTTTTACAGTGGGCATGTAATGAGAATTTTGTGTACAGCAAGTAAAAGGTTATGTGCAACTCTTTTTCTTCACCGTTTATTCGCAGCGCATCTTTAAATGCTGTCATCATAGCAAAATATCTTACTCTATCAATACTCGTGAAAACCATTAAGTCGGTGCCCCAGCCGCATCAGATGAACTAAAATCCATTAGGAATTACAGAAGAATATGTTGGATGTAAAAATTAATATAGTCGGATTGCGCGCTAAGAAGATTAAGGCCAACTAAGGCCTTGGGATGATTTTCATATTTTATAGTAACTCAAAAACTTGTCAATCGCACTGTATAACAAGAGATTCGCAGACAAACGCCCGCTGCAAAGGAAACTAAATTAAATAGATCAACGAAAAATAAATAAGGTGAATAAACAATTGGGGTTGAGCAACATTGAAGAAAGAACATGATTTTAACTGAAATAAACTGCTTTTGATATGTATGTGCTTAGCTGATTTTATCTGAGTAAAGAATCCTTGCATTGGCGGTAATCTGTTTTATACTGTAATTATTAATTTGCTGTGGTATCAATTAAATGGCGTTAAGGTTTGCTATTTTAAGTTAAAAACTAAATGAAATCGGACTTGGATTTTTAGTTTTGATCAGTTTCAGTCTACTTTGGCTAAAGTCAAATTTCATCGTACTTGCACCATGTGTCATTTCCGTCCCACACTATGTGCGTTCTAGAAGATTTGCGTCAAATACTATATGCGTTCTAGGAATTTCGCATCCCGTGCTATATACGCCTGGGGAACTATACATAATGCATCCTAGGGTGTTTGCGTTCCGCATAATTTGCGTCCGTACAATTTTACAAAGAAAATCTTGCACACTGAAATTGTGAAGTGTAGTGATATTATGCTGAAACATTGATGTTTTACTAGACAACTCCTTTTAATTCTAGGTTGTAGGTCCATGTCATACATGAAACCATGAATGTTTGCAGACAATACACCATACCATTATTAGACAATTTGCTACCATAAATTTCATTGGATGAACAAGCATTGCATCAGGGAAACTGCAAATTGTTCTGTCCCTTGCTATTCGCACATCTCCTAACAGAAAAATATAATTCTCATAAGAAATGCAATGGTATAACTGTTATATAAATCTAATAGAATGTCAGTATTATAACGCGACTTAAAGAAGTGCTTGTGGCAGACCGCAGCTATTGCTGGATACAGTTAACTTTACCGAAGTCGTCGCGTCAACACATAACCCGCAACTTGATAATGTTCTTCATTTAAGGTCAATGCTGTTTAGATGAACATAATACAAACTGGGCTGTAATTCGCATACATTTCATACGTAAACTTCTATCGCTATGCTATGAAGCAAAACAGACCTGTTAGCACACATATTGTTTAAAATTATGAAATAGCACTGGTCGACGTCGCAAAAAAGCGCATGTTACAATGTTAAATATAAGAAATAGATAGAATTACCAATGTAAAAGTTAAACGCATTCCAGTGTACATCCTTGAATGCAGAAAACTGATTTTTAAAAGAACTAAGAGCTGCACCAGCGAAAGAAAATTATTTCAGCTGCCGTAAACTGCCTCTGATATTGATTTTACTCATTTATTCATATCACAGAACCCCGCAATACACACAGGACATAATTAATATCTGCTCTGTAGCCTAAAAGTACCTTCATTCATACTTTTATTGTTGACATACATTTATTGGCGTTGTGGTCTGCTTTCCTACTTTCAGTGGAGAAATCAAGAC
>LJIJ01000963.1:0-63542 GCA_001718145.1 Orchesella cincta
CGGATAGCTCTGTTGGTGTGTTGTTTTTACATTCCAATCCTTTATCGAGCATTGAATTTGGCATTCATTCATTTCATTCTACTGAAGTCGAGTAGTAGAGAGAAATTATAGTGTGCAGTATACAGTTTTATTCCCCCTACAATATTTGTCACGGAGAGTAAAGCACCAATAAACTTGCTCATGCTATCCTTTGATAAATTATGGCAAACGCGTCTGTTTGTCTCCACTCTTTACCTAAGAATCTAGACTTAATTACGTTCCACAGTGAAAGTGCAGTTATTAGATCATAACTTCAAACTTGGGCTCGTAAAGTAGAAACATGATGCAAATACTGATACTCATTTAAAACTTCATTTTAAGTCAACTGACAAATGGCCAATATCAGAAATGAAGAGAAAGTGTCATTTTCCCTAATTGCTTTCTACTCCCGTTTTCACTCTCCAGACAAAATAGGCGCAATAAGCAGACTACTCAATTATAAGACTATTCTTATCTCGATATTCTGTTAAAATTTACAGGGAATAATGCAAAAAGTAGAATAGTCTAATCACATATGAATGCTGAGCTGCAAGAACAGCGTTGGAGAAAGTGATCAGGATTTTCTAATCCAATCAATTGTCCTTTCGCCATTTTAGGTCGTCAAATCATTGATGCAGTCTGTATTACGTACATACATATTTTTATTGTCTATAAAATAGCGAGTTCAAACAGTTTTTGATTCTACCTAAGCAGAACTCTGTGAAAGTCAAAATGTGTATCTGTTTTTATTGGTTTGTACGCGTACACAGTACACGGTCGTGCTGTTTGCAGTGAAAGCAAGGATGCAGAAAGATACAAGCACCGAATGCGATTTACATAATCTGCTTTTGTTTCACTTCTTGGGACTTTTTTATTTCATTAACAGAAACTTTAACAAAGTTGCTTGCATTTTATCGAAATTTTCCCTAAAAATAGTGACATGATGATGTTCTCGTCCATCTGAGTCGTGCTTTATCTTTACAACAACGACCATGAAAAATAAATCAACTTAATTTACATCATATAACGCATAATAATGTGCTATATTACATTAACTAACTGTGTTACTGGTATACTTTAGCAAGAAAAGTTTTGATTATGTCGTCCAACCAGTAGAGCCCTCCCTATCTCTCTTTCCAAGTCCATTAACTTTGCAAAGACTCTTCCTCCCATTAATGAAAAAGATATGCCCTATAGCCAAAGGGTCATGTCTTTTTTGGATTAGCAAACAAAAACTAATGGCTTTCCATTTATTAGTCTTCTCAAAAAATCTCATCCAACGAAGCCAACTCTCGTTCCCTGAAGCTGTCTCAAACCGGATTCTATGTTTGCATATCTTCTTATCAAATTTATGCCTGCTGGAGGAACTACACACAATATACGTGAGAAGAAAGCTCTTTCTTCAATAGCCTCTCACTCAGAAACCTCTTATGAATGAACCCTGTGAAAACATTCTTTGTTAAATTTCGCTTGTTCCTCAAAGCTTAAACTTTTTCCTCCGCATCCATTCAGCCAAGAGCAGGAGGGAAATGAATGGGCCAACTAATTCTAAATCGCCGAAGCCATTCTTCTCAGCCACCATGGACCGAAAAACTTTTCATTTAGCTTGTGAAAGTAGAACAAAAGTGCACTTTTGCTTTGGAATGAGTGAGGGATATGACAGCAGTTGAGTATGAAACTTGCTCCTTTATATCGTCAAACAAAGTGCTCTTAACTTTCAAAATGGTATAATCTTGATTATCTTTTAGCTGCAGAATGATGGCGTGTGTGTTTATGATGATACAAGCATTTTCATAGCGGAAGATAATATGCAAATAGATGGGACACTGAAGTATTTGAAGGATATGCATTGTCGCTTTGTGAGTGTCATCTTTAAGTAACTATTGTTGGTTGTTTGAGCCTTTGAGCTCTCCACTTCTTTTGAAATTGCCCAAGGTCGGATGTAGATAAGATTGATTGTGTACATTTTTAGTTTTATTTCATTTATCATCATTTAAATACTGAATTGCAATACTGGGCATACCCACAGCTGAACTATTATTAACTATAGACATTTTCATTAAAATTTCAATCTGCTTCCACCGATTTCGCTGTTCCTCAAGGTCTTCTGTTACTTCGCTGAGGGCTGCTTTGGCATCTAGTATAGCTCTATCCACCTTGTCAATAAAGTGGGTGTTGTTGGTAAGGGACGCTCGAATAATGTTCCACTTCCAACCTTTCTTCTTCAACTTTGTGTATTGTTCTTTCGCCTGTCTCAGTTGCTCTTCCGCTGCCCTCCATTTTCGAGAGTGGGACTCATACTCCTTCTCAAAAGTAAGGCGTAACAAGTGGAGCAGCTGTGGTGGTGGAACCCACCTCTTCATTTGAAATTCATACTCTGAGCGAACCAGCTCAGTTTGAAGGACTTGATTATCATTTTTGAGTTTCCCTTGAGCACTGATTTCCGTCCGCAGGTCTTCTTCAGCTCGTTGGAGTTTTAAGCGAAGGAGGTTTATTTCAGCTCGAAGCTCAGAGATTTCTTTTTCATAATGATCATCAACTCCACAATTTACTTGAACCTGAACCCCTTGATCACGTTTTTCAAGAACTATCTCATTCTGTAAATTCCTCAAAGTTTGTTCAGCCACCATGAGGGCTTCCATGTCTTTTGACATTCGCCCAAGTTCCTGTTGCGAAGATTTGTAGCACCAGTAAACCCACCCACACGCTGTCATCGCTAGAACTAGTAACATCCGCAAAATGGTGACGTTCGCGTGATTCCCGGTATCTCTGGGAGGTCCAAAAAGCACGACATCCTGCGATTTTAAAATCAGCCTTTGTCTGGTTATCCCGTCTTTGATCCCCAATCTGGAGGAAATGAAGCTTTCCCTGTTGGCAGCTATTCTGGGTAAAAACTTTCCGCTCATTTTGAGTTCTCTGACTTTTTCCTCGTATTGAGGAAGGCGCACAACAGTGCTCATCCAATCCGCCACCTCCTCCACTGTCCAGTTATGTACCTCCGAGTTTCGCCAGGCGTCCCACAATTCTTTGACGGACAGCTGATTGTCATCATCATTTCTGTACAGGTTCTCCTGCCTCCTCTCAAAGTCTTCAGTGTAGTTGAGCTCTTCTCGGAGAAACCCGTTGGATTCGAGTACGTCAATGTTCCCATTCTTATCATCGTCTAGTTGGCGATGGAGAGCACTAATGGATTCCAACTCCTGCTGTTCTTCCTCGCTCAACCTGGAGCTCCACCTTTGTTCACCTTTGGAGCAATCATTTTTAAAGGGGGGTCGTTCTTGGGAAGGAGGCCTGCTGCTGACACCACACTCAGCAAACTTGGGGGTTTCCTTGAGTAATGGAGGCACTTCCGAACTGGATATTAAAATAATATTGGCACACAGAAGTATTGCAAGTAGAGCAATCATTTTTAATACAGTTTGAGGCTTGCAAAAATGAGTGTAAATGTTTTGCATTTATTTGAACGGTCAAACTGTGACGTATAGATAACGCATCTTTCCAACCACATACAACTTACGATAAACTGCAGAAATACATATGAATATTTTAGTTTAACATTGCCAATGCGACAAAACATTCTTCTTCAATCCACTTCTGTAATCTGGGGTCATTTGAACTTTGACCTTGAACCCTCTGGGCGAATGATGAAAATGTATAAGCATGTGCGTGTAATTAATGAACTTTTTAATGGACTACTCGTCTCAATGAACTACACTTTATTGAGCATATATATTTTTTATAGCTAAATACTTGATGCAAACATGTATTTGCATCCTTCGTTTTTTCTTCAGCATCTGCATTCTCTATTCGATTTCAATATTGCTCCTATCATCTACATAAGCTTTCTCGAGAATGGCACCCGTGTTGGTTCTCACATAACTGAAGTTCCAGTCTGGAACATAATGAAAATGTAATTCCATCCTAATAATTCCATTCGAATCGTGTTTAGCTTTTCAAACCCGAGGAAGCGGAAGGAAAATGGCGACAACATCCAAATTCGAGCCAGTGAATAAAAAAAAATAATTAGTTTATTTTCTTCGAAAAACATATTTGGAAAGCCTTTTAAAAGAAATTTAATACTGTGGTGTAGAATATAATAAAAGGGAATGTCTCCAAAAATATTATTGTAAGATGTAAGATGCAAGCCAAGATCGCCTCATTAAAATGTTCTCATCGTATTACATTTCGGGGAAGTGGCTAGCAGACGTCTGCAAATGTAATCTCAGTAACAAAACATAACATGTTACGCGTGGCAAACTTTCAAAGAGAAAATAAGAAACCGGAAAGGGTAATTAGAATCAAATGACATGAAGGCTTAATTTTATACTTCTTCATTCGTCCCTTTTCTCAAGAAAAACTTGAGGATGGATACACAACATCAATATTTTGGTTACACAAAGGCACGTGTTGTGGCAGACTATATGGTTATGTTGGTGTCGTAAGTGCCCATGATGATGTGATGATGACGAATGAAAAACAATCTCGAGAATCCTTTCCCTGACGAATTTATCCGACGACTAGGCACGTCTCGCCATCATCATTTTTACTCACTAAAACTTTGGGGGAATCTGTCTTTTTTGCATTTTGTTGAAACTTGAAACATTCGCAAGAATGCCACTTTTGTCTCCAGTTTGTAACCTACTTATTGTAGGATTTGCATGAGAAACTTGGAACAAAATTCGCGAAATTAATACAGGAACAAACAGGATGCCTTGTCATCCTCATTCATTTTGCGAGAAAGAGAAAGAAGGCTGTAATTTAGTGCGTGCACGTCTCCCAACGTGGTTTCCAATGGTGGAGTTTTGTCCTGCATCCTCCTTTTTAATACAGCTGAACTTCACATATAAATCGTGACTATACGTTTATGAAAGAATATATGCATCAACCATTGTTCATCTATTCATTTATTATTGCGATATATTTTACAGTTATCATCACACCAGCCAACCAAAAGTCCTCAACAGTTTGGGAAGGAAGGGAAGCGGAAAGAGCAGTTTTCTTTTTAGTGAAAATTTAGTGTAATGAATGCAGAACACGAGAGGAGCGAGTTGCTTTCTCTTTATAAATTGGTATATACGCGGAGCTCTTGCTCGACAAGCTGGAAAGAGTAGGAGGAATGTAGGCTTTAATCTGAGTCTTTTGTTCCAGGCAGAAAAGACTTGAGAAGCACGCACTGAATTATCGTCGTCATGTAATATCCCTTCAAGGATGGTTACGCTTACCCAGCTCGAGTTGGTGCTGCAAGGCAATAATAATGGAGAAGCAGGATAAAGTACGCAGATAAAAGCTCAAGTCTTTTTGTTTACGACCTGTTTTAACTCTTGGACAAATAGTATATGACACCTTACCTTTAAAAGATTAAATCCTCCATATATGATCTTGTTTTAATTTAATATGAAAATAAAGTGAAAGTAAGCATAAATGTATTCGATTTTTATTCGCACCCATTTCATCATCATTTATCAGAGTCGCATTCATTCCTTTTATTTAATTTTCAAAAAAAAACTTGTTATTTGCATTAACATTGATTATATGCTATATTTGATATATTACGTTACATAAATACATTAAATATTTGTCATTAAAAATTTCTTACAATTTATACGTATATTCAAAAAACATGTTCATAAGACGAATGTATGACGTAGAGTTTTGTTCAATTAAAAGTATAATTTGTATGTATGTAGCAAGTCAGTGATTTTTTCTCCCCCTCAGAAATTACAAGGATGCCAGAAAAAGAAGAACGAGCATGTCAGTGGAGAGAAAAATCAAGGGAAGCCAAACCTCCGGTGTCGCCTGTCCTCCAGTATGCATAGCGGCTGGGAGCTCTCCTAGAAATGCGAAAGACACAAATTGCAAAACACAAAAATAGATGAGAAAGTGTAAACCGTTATAAACTCAACTCACCGTTCAAAACGTGGACGACTATACTGTGAGGTACAGCATTGGAAGGATTACACGAATAACGACCCGAGTCGGTGGGCTTCGCTTGTTGAATGAGGAGGTAGGAGGTCGTCGTCGGACCCTTCTCCGTGAGAACGCTTACTCCACCCCGGGGTGAATTGTAGCTGATTATCTGGAACGCCATAAAAAATTAATTTGGTTGTCGCACAACAAATCAAGAAACAAAGATTCACTTCTTCGCAGTATTTCTACATTATTTTAAGAGAGTGTTTTTAAAAAAATGGAAGGAATACAAAATATGTAAGAAAAATCTTTATTTATTTACATAGGAATGTGTGTGCTCATGTTTGTTTGTGTGTAGCACATCCGAAATATAAAGTGGTAGTAAAAGGAGGAAGACAAGTTAATATGCGTGCTTTTATGCTTTCACCAGAGCCATAATATTATGCTCATCGCTGCTCCTCTCCTGTTTCCCAAGTTGGGCTAGCGAATTAATTATAAAAATATGTATGACTCCCACGGGAAATGTATGTTTTTTATAGAATACAACTTGTCATTGTTTAGTTTTGGATGTATGCACCACCGAAATATCAATAATCATTTTAGTGCTAAAGGCGACGGTCATAATATTAGCTGCTACATGTATTCCCTCCATTTCATACTTACGGATAACTACTCTTACTTAGCGCAATATGTAAATTATAAAAAAGATATGATGCTAACCCCACGTGGGGAAATAGATATCAACTACGGAGAATGTGAGCACTTACCACCACAGTTTGTCAAAGTACAGTGGAACTCAATGTAGCTATCTTCAAAAGGTTCAGTTTCCCTACCTCAACCTGTAGTTGCTACAGCTCAAACTACTCACAATGTTGGAATCGGACAAAACTTTCTCTTCAGCAATGATGATGCACTTTGAAACTGTAGCTTTTATGGTTCTGCTTACTTTTGTGGCTTCGGAGCGAGTAGTTGGTTCTGCAGCTCTACTTTTATGATTAGCTTTTGATACAAGATGGAATTCATTAGGGAACATCATAAATGAAAAGTGAAAGACTGCACTATCGTCATTCCCTTCTTATTGCTACATCACAAATGGGAACGGTGAGGGATTTACAGTGGCAGGCAACAAACTGACATTTTTTGTTCCAGGAAAAAAAGTTGACATTATGAGAAAACAATTTTGGTTTGGAGGAAAGATGTAATACGTCACCGCTTTGTGCATTGAAACTTGAGGTCATTCACCGCATTTGCTTTAAAATATATTTCATAACGGATTTTTTGTGTGGTAGGTTTTAGTTCACCTTTTCCCATTTACCTTTTCACTTCTTCTCTTTAGAGACACTTTAAATTGATTCAGCGAGCACGTTAAAAGGGGAAAACATGCATTTCCCAAAGAAGAGTTGTGAAATGTAAATAATTATCAAGTTTTGAAGTTAGCATTAATTAGTTTCCTCTTACGGTTTCCATATTCTAAAACCGAACGAAAGAATGTAATGTTTGGGACAAGCAACGGAATTTATAATTTGGCTCTCTACAAACAATACAAGAATTCCACCCGTGAACAAACTCTGGCACTGCAATTGAAATCAAAATGGGAGCCTCGTGGGGTACAATATTTCAACCCGAAATTGCATTTCCTCTCGGCTCCGAACTTTTGGTAAAACTCCATGAAAATCAGGAAGCGTAATATTTGCCACAGACATTTTGGGAGCAGTTATACTCTTTGGTTGGATTCCAGGATCATATAAGGAAGGATTCACTTTGCTGGCGGACATAACAACCGTGTACACCCTTAAAAACTACATCTGGCTCAACTCATTTGCATAAATGACAACGGCTCTGGTGGTCATCGACCTAGCAAGCTGCTACGCAGCAAAATCGTAAAATGTCACCAACCTAAAATCCAATTTGGTAAATCCTCATTTCGGGAAAAGTTCCCAGGTTGAGATCAGCCGAGGGGAAATTTTAAGGAGAAAAAATTATATTCCACTTATGTCTCAAATGCTCTGCTCTAGACCTTGAAAATCCGAGAATTTCCAAATGCGAGGCTAAGACATTCACACAAAGTTTCTAAGTGATCCCAGCTCCTTCGACTTTCTCCAAATAATCCAACTTAGATGCTGAATAATGGATTCCACTTGCTGAATCTTGGAGAGGTGCATCAACTCGAGCAAAACTAGCTAAAACCCAAGGAGAAAGTTGAGGCGACCTTTAATTATTCTGCACACACTTCACCACTCCTTTTTTATTTGTAGGCGGTTGGCAGCCAAGTGATGATTACTTGATAACATGTGCCTCCAAATGGGAAATCCCTGGAAAGATTTAATGAGCTCAGAACTTGGAGTCGAGGAAAGGCCATAAAACTTTCAGAGGAATGCATGAATACTTAAATAACATGGTGGAGTCATCGTCAGCAAGTTTTTCCCTCTCCGGGAAACATTTGGGAGTAGTCATCTTCACAAATTGGTTGAAAAGTATGCAATTTCCTCAGCTTTATGGTTGTAATCTGATAAATCTAGAGTTTAAAATGAGCGGAGCCAAGAAGCAAGAGCCAGGTCAACCAGAACAGTGAGGGTATTCAGTCACCTTCAGCATGCCTTCTTTCCAGAAGGTTGAAAGGTGGAGAGACAAATAATTTCCTTGTATTATGCACGCTCACGCTCAGATTTGAGAGATAAATAAATATGCTCCTTCCAAAAAAGGATGTAATGGGAAATATAATACGAAGAATGTTCGATATTTCGAGTGAAACGAACATTCAAGGTAGCAAAATAAATTAGAAGATTCACGCTCCGTGTTTTATGACACTGCGACGGTCTGTACTTTACAAAAATACATGTTTTCTGCTGTTTTGTGGTTGCAGAATGGTTTATCTCATTTAATCTTATCGTGACTTCATCGCTGTATATATCCAGGCAGATCTTGTCAATTTGTAGCATGCCATGCAACATTCATTATAAATGAGTTTTTCTGCCATGTCACAGAAGCAGGGTGGATGTCAACTAAACCAACGAATCTTGCTTAATATTCCTTTATGAATGCGAAATGTACAGAAAGAGTAACATTGTGGTTTCACTTGAATTTTAAACATCTATATATTTTAGAAGAATTCTCAATACGAAACATTTGTCTAATGTCGTTATCATGAAAGCAAAACAAGCTGTAATATTCATACTCAAATACAAATACTGTTACTTTTCTGTCCACATTTTCAACTATTTAATATGGAGACTTAAAACTTTGGTGGTTGCAAAATGCCAAATGCAAAACAAACCAATGTTAAACATCAGGATTTTATCTCCTCTTCTTCAAACTACTTGACTCATAAGCTGTGAGTCACAACCGCGTTCACAACTTACAACCCGAAAGTTTTGTACGAATGGACGAAAGCAGCCAAAATGGGAGAGGTAATGGCACACAGACCAAACAGACAATTGCGTATATATGTTGGTGATGTAGATGCGACCGCAAGCCAGAGCAATTTGTAAATCCTTCCGTGTGGCTTCTCTCCTCTGCCGTAGCCACTTGAGTATTACAAACAGTCGCCTTCACCCTGAGCCAATGTTTTCTCGTACGCAATCCAGATCAAAATGAAGCAATATTTATGCAGCACAAGTGGAGTCGAAGTGTACTTATATATCCCGTTTTGAAAATATTGTACATTTTGTCATGCTGTTTGATAAATGCGTAAAATCTGCGTAGTCGAAAACTTTCCCAGTAAAATTCCTGGATGCTACAACGAAGCGCCGATATCATAAATTGTAATTTGTCAAATATCGATTCCTTTCGGAAGGACTTTGTGAACACGAGTTAGGGGTCAATGGTCAAACTTTTTTTGGGCAATTTGTATTCCTTTGAAACTTGACGTTTGAATCATATTAGATATTAGAATGGGGAGAGCGTTTCCCTTTCCTCACTCTCACTTCAATGCGTTTCCTTTGCGATTCATCCTAAAATATTGAATTTCCTAACCAAACTCGGATTTCGTTTCCAAAGGACACAGCATTTTTGATCTAAGAAAAATTCAGTGAGGAGATGAAAGATGAAATAAAACCCTGAAGGCGGAAATACGCCTACATACTCTTGAATATTAGGCAAGGATCAAGTTGGAATTTCGTTTGCTGGTACGATTTGCTTCTGGCTTCCGATGGAATATGACAAAAAGGATTTTTATAAATAAATCTGGACTGCAGAAGTCATTTCTCGGCTAACTTGAGCGTTCGCCTCATTTCCTTTTCTTTTTAAATCCAGTTCCTTTAAAATTGTGTAATAAGTAAGCTATTTTAAACTTTTTACACAAAATTGCTTTTAACCATGAATAATAAGAAGAGACCACAAAAAGAATTCACTGCAGAGGAAAGAGAATCTGACCAACTTTTTTATACAGAAAAGTACGGCAATATTTCCGCACAGCTATTGCTCTTATTTTATTCATTTCAGTACAAAACGGAAGTGAGAAGATGTTATGATTCCTTTAAGAAATAGAGCACTGCTACAAGGAAACGTATAAAAGAGTAAACTTTGGAGTCTTCATCATCACACCCAGGAAATAGTAAGGTGGTTTCCATTTTTCCCTTCAAGATTTTTTCTCCGCTTTTCTCCTCCGTAACCATAATATTTACGGTTTTTGGCGCAATGCAGTCTACATTGATGAGTGAGAAAGTGAAAGCAACAAGACAAAGAGTGGCCTTACATTATGTAAAAGTTATTATGCATGTATTCCATTTGCAAACCGCTTATGTTCTTCGCATAATGTAGTAGTGCCATTATATAACCCGGCCAATCTTTCATAATTAACCCGCTCAAGTTTCCTGCACATTTCACACATATTTCATATATTTCAGTCCATATTATCCACCGACTTCCATTCATGACTAACCCAGATTTAGATTTAAAAGCTGGGAGCAAATCAGAATTTTACATTCAAGCTGAAACAGAAAGGTTATAGGTTACACTCATCGTGAGTGTTGTTTTTTGTATAATTTATCATTTTCCACAACACAGCAGCTTTGTATTTTGTACGTCCTCCGGCTAAACTCTGTGCTATAATGTTATATAATTTTGCTCAAAATGTAAGTGAGTAGAAAGGGCTTAAGCTCTGAATGAAATGTGCTTATTCAATCCTTTTAGTTTGGTTGAGCGCAAGGTCGAGTGGATTATAAATACTGGGCAAGTTGTAAGCCACAATTCACGTTTCGCTTGAATTCAGAAGCGAGAAGAGTTCTGCTCTACAACTCTGGTAAAATTATTTCACCTTATTTTATGGATCACTTGTGAAAAAATTTAATAGGAAAAAACTTCAAGGACAAGGGGAAACCTGCGGATTCAGCCTTTGAAAATGATGAAAGGTTTTTTTTTCATTTATTTCTCTTAAATCAACAATTCTACAACTACTTTCTCTTTCATAAACGGTTTCCTCTCTATGAAATTCCTCTGATTTTACTAAAAACATAATAAAATCTGCCATTGTGAAACTATTCATCCGAATCGTTTTACCGAACATGATTGCGGATCTGGCCAAGGATCTCACAAAATTGGTTTTAGTTGGAAAAAGTAAACATGTGCGGTTTCAGTAAGAATCAAAACACAAAAGGAATTCATTTGAGCACAGGTTCTCTACATTGCAAATATAATTTCCTCAGTTGAAACCTAATTTTCCGCTTTTTTCTTTCTTTGCTTTGAAGAGAAAGCTTTTTTAGTCAATAACATATACGAATGCCATCTCCAATTTTATTAGTTCCTTGTCATCTCAATAAAGACTTGGACTTGCTCAAAATCACTTTATTTCCATGTCTGTCACACTTGTAGCTCCAAAATATAATAAAAGGTAAAATCTAATGTGACCTAAATTCAACAAAGAACACGCGTACCTCGTGGGATAATTAAAATATAAAGCATGCTGTTTTCCACAAGCAAACGAAGGTATAAAAAGAAAAGAGTTTATTAATACCCTTTCAAAAACGTCACAGGAAAACGGATAGTCGTTCACGAGGAGGTACTATATTTCTGTAAATCGTCAACATTGAAAATTCTCATTTCCTTGCACATTATCAAAGGAAGTGTTTCATCAATTACAAAGAGCGGTGCTTTTTCGGTGAAAAAACACTTTTTGTCATCACATCGCAAAGGTCATTTTAATGTTCTATAGTATTTTCCTTTGAAAACTTCAACTCGATTTTTGCAATCAATTCATCGCACAAGTAAGTACCTATTTGAAGTGTGCAATATCAGAAATTCAAGAGCTTTCAAATGTCAATTCACACCTTTTAAAAAATACCGAGCACATGCGACCTTGACCAATATTCGCGTGGAGAAATTATGAAGTATTCAAAGGGAAATGGCAAGTGAAAGTTGAGAATATGGAAAATGACACTGGGAACAGCAAGGGCAGTTTTAGCTTTCAGTCCCGCAATATTTAAATTACACAACACAATTCCCATAAACTTGATGTTAATATCTGCATTGTTCTTTATAGTTCATCACTTGTTAATTATTCTTCTCTTTGTGTAACTTTAGATGACACAAGCTGTCAAAGACAAGTGAAAAAGCTTTTGTCAGAAGAGTCCCTCCAGCATTCTCATCATCTAATCTTGTAGTTACGGCTTGACACTCGTGGTAAGGCAAGAGTGATGAAAGCAAGCAACAACTCCCCTGGCTTTAGTTTGCGACGACTTTTCCTGACTAATTAAAGACATGGCTTTGGCTTCACATTCCGTAGCCGCATGTGGGAATCTTCTTTCAACGTGTATGAAATATGAGATGAATGGTGAAATATTATCTTCACAATCCTAAAGGGTATCAAGTTGCCTACTGAAGAATTTCGAGATGACAAAGGAAATAGGAGACCAGCATATGTGTTTTTATCAGTATAATCTTAAAATAAAGGAAAACTGAAGGATATTAAATGAGAGGATTTCTAGAAATACTGTGATTAAAAATTTTCGTATTTATTTTGTTCTTAACATGGAGAATGAAACTTACAGCATTGTTGTGATTCCAAATGATATAGGAAGGTGGTTCTGGAGAGTGCTTCACAGTGCAGGTGAGATTGATTGTACTCCCGCGATCAATAAACAAGTCTGGGCCTCCAATTACTTCGGTCACTGGTTCTAAACACACAAAAATTAAGTTCAAAATAGGTTAATCAAGACGCTCATACAAATTTATTTCATATTTTAAAAAATCGTTTCTGAGTAGATAAAGTCAGCTACGTTTTCGGTTATCATAAACGCAAATGCTTAAAACTAGAAGTTCAGACTGGAATTATATACCAAATTACCAAGGTCAGAGATCCATGAACTATATATTGTTTCTCTTTCAGTTGACGAGGCTTTATCAATAGTTCTAAGCCTCATATTTCATGCGTGATCATGTTTTTTTTATTTAAGTAAGCTTGAAGATCAATATTGACTCCTGAAATGAGATAAAATTGAAAAATAACAAATTGCCGACTTTACCCATCTTTGAGCTTATTTGCAGACTGCCAGGGGGAACAATGAAATTCAATTTTCTGCCTGATCCCACGCATAATAGCTTAACTTTTTATCGATATATCTTGTAACACTTTTCCTCAACCTTGAAATCTCTCTATGTTTATACCTTCATAGAACAGTTCTGCTCTTTTGACAAAAAAGGTAATAAAAAGTGTCCTTGAAACAAATTAGGTGTTTAGCATCAATTTTAACATAGGCATGACTATCCAATCCACACAATAACACGTGTCCATATTCGCGACATTAACGATCAAGTTATATGTACCTTGCGTGGAAATTTTTTCAATGTTACAATTAACTAGCTAAAAGGTCAGCTCGAAAGGTCATGCAATTTTTGCAAGAACATTGTTAACTCTTCAAATGTGAGCATAAAAATTCTACCACTATACTTATATGGTTATTAAATCAGTGGAACAAGCTTATTGGACTTGCGTGAAAGAGTCCCATTAAACTCAACATAAATTCCCCAGACACTGCACTCTCCTTGCTGCACCCAAATTTACGAGCTAAATGAGCTGATTATAAAGTTGGTACGAAAAATGCCTCCAAGTTGTAATTGCAGTTGTTGATTTTTTGGATTGTTTTAAGTGCATTACGGTGTATTGTACTGGAGACTGCAGATAACTGCGTCAATACAATAAAAACTGGAGTGTGTGAAAGAATAATCATATTACCCCATTGTTTTCATCCCGGGTTCTTATCTTAACGACTTCTTTTAATGACTATTAAGCAAGCTCGTGCATTCTCGAATTGTATTAGCATTATGTGGTTTAGCTCCAGAGAAACATGGTGTAATGCTACTCACGATTAGCAAGACATTGAAGGACACTTAAAAAGTATGACAATCACATACTGCTCCCAGGCACAAGTGAAAGTTGAAGATATGATACTGAATATTGCTAATAAGTTCCCTTAAACGAAAACAAAAACCAACTTTCAACCCACTTTTAATATCCTATTCCGGTTAGCGCTCAACTTGGTGATCCTGGCTATCTTCAGCTTATACCTATAGACCCCATTCTTCTTGCTGGGGGAAAGTTATTGAAATTGGAAGTTTCAAGCTCATCGTCATTCTGAGCTGACTTCCACAATGGGATCAAGTTTCCCTCTCCAGGTACGGAACCCGCATTAAAACTAGGGAACAAAAACAGGAGCTTACATAGTCTGGTTTGGACGGGTGAAGGTAAGAAGGGCTTGCCATAATGCAGTGCAAATCCTTTATTGTGAAAACTGCCCATGTATTTAGTTGTTGTGTAGGTCAATCCTCGACCTTGGCACGTAATAACACTCTGTCATTGTCTGTGCTGCTCTCGCATTTCATTTCAGTTCACAATGCAGTAGTTAATGTGAACATCTTCATTTTACCGCAGGCGAGTGTGCTGCTATTAGTCAGCTTGTCTTGTATGGCGTGGCCTTCGCTGCTGCTGGCAGTCATGGCTAAATAATGAGCTTCGTGCTAGTGTCCAACTATCAAAATCCTGCAAAAAACATTCCCTAATTTCACCCAACTGCATAATACATGGGAGGAAAGGATGCTGCAACAATGTTGGAGTTTTATACTCAGGTTGATTATGGTTCTCATCCCTTTGAAGACTTTTCAGGGAGTTTATGCACCATAACATTTTATTACTTGGATATATTGCATTCAAACTCCAGTTTAAATTTTGTTGGACAGTTCTTGGAAACCTTTATGCCTATCTTGTTTGTGGAGCACTTTTGTTTTAATCAAAAACTGCGGCAGTTACTTTTATTAACTGTTTGGTTTGTTTGTTTGAAGAGCAAAAGGCTTCCGGTGTCTATTCAGTTTTCGAAATTTCTAAACTATTTTGGTCGACAGGAGATCCTATGCAGTGAATCTAACTTGTGCATGTGCACGTGCACTGATCTCTTTCTCAAAACAAAATGGCCGAAAGCTATTTATCTCGAAACAGTTTGACATACAACTATTAACTATAATGGTTAAAAATTTCAACACAGCGTAAAAAATACTACTTGACATTGGGCAGGAACCTTTCGATTTCAATTTTATGAGAGTCTCTTGTGTTTACACTTTTTTATGTGAGAAGCGAGCCTTTATTTGTTCACCTAGGGCGAGTACTCGTCTTTAACAAGGAATTCCTCGAATAAAGATAAAAATTCCAATTCAGCTACAAATTCTAGGGAAAATCACGAGGATACTTACAACCTATGTCGTATTAGATCCAATACGATACATTTTAGTAATAAATAAATTTTTAAAACTAAATTTTTACTCGTGAGTCGTATAGATTACAAGTACTTATTCTTTTTTCAACTTTCCTCGGAAGCCAATCCAAATATTTTCTTAAAACGGAGTTGCATTGTTGGTATTCAGCCTGTTATCCATCCAAAGCCCTAACCTTTTTAAGATTTAAACTGAAATACCTCGATGGAGCAAGAATAATAAAAATCCATGAATGAAACTTGGTCCAAAGCAGTTTTTCTTGGAATAATGGCAGATGTATGCTCTAAGTACATCGTGTTTGCTTTGTTACACTGAAATACAAACCAAACAAAGTTACCCCTTCCATGCCAAAAAATAACAACCTCTTTTCTTCTTCGAACCGTTTTTTAAGCAGTTGCTTTCTGGGAAAATCATTGTTCAGTTTTGTTCGCGTTGCTGCACTTCTCAACATTTGCCAGACTGTCACCAAAGCTGTGTTAAAAATAAAAATGCAAATAGAATTTGCTTAACCTTCGCTCTAAAAATCAAGCACCACCTTCGTTCCAACAATGGCCAGTAATATTGTGTAAACAGGCTGGAAAAAGATGGAACAGGAGTAGAATTACGGGGAAAATAATGAGCATTCAGTTCAGCGCACACTTGACTCTCAAGTCAAGTGATACACTTATACTGTTTCGTGGCATAATTAAAATACGCGAGTCGAAATATGTTTTTAAAGCGCCCCAGCCAAATCGCTTCGGTTCTTTGATAATATTTTAAGGATGCTTAACATAACAAATATTATGCGGCTTCTCACTGAAGAGTTTCCCGCGTCGAAAGCATGTCAGAATTGTGGAGAATTTGTGTCGCGCCGCATTCGCTTCAAATGATAGCGTTGCTTCTTTGGAACAAAAGGTGATTTCTCTCAACCGGAAAGTTATTTGTTTAGCTGCCTCAATTTAAAATTTCAAGTGCAGCTTGAAATTGAATCCCAATACTATTTTGACGATGGTTCATTTTTATTTTGAAGGTGAAGCGTAACCATGCACACTCAAATTTCGATCCAAGGTTTTCCAAACGTCAAAGAAAAGCCCAAACCAAAACATGAGTAGTACACACACACAAGGAGATAAAAAGAAAGGAAAACATTATTATTCATTCTTCCCAAGAGAACAATTTTTTCCACAAGTTTGGGCACACCAGAGCCAGTTTTACGAGAACAAGGCAATGATTTCTAACTTTGGTAGGGAAAATGTGTGGTTTTTCTCATGAAATTCCGTTATGGGGCTTTGAAATGAAAACGAGAGTTGCATGAATGAATTAAATTAGCAACTCAACATGAACATAAAAGTAGGTCGGAGCAGAAAGAAAGCGAGAAAATGAACTACGAGTCTCGGTCGCTAAAGGTAAAATATGTAGAAGCTATTATATAGCAAAAAGTTGAAAACATAAAAATGCGAAATTATGTTCGTTTGTGGAAACAACCGTGGAAATCGTGCATGATGAATCCCTTTTGTAGCAGTGCAAGCCAGAATTTATACGAGAGCACGTCCACAACTAAAGAAATTTTTTTTTGCATTTGTTTCGGAAAGAGGATTTAGGTGAACTGTTGCAAATATTATGCTAACCTAAATTGAATTGCTGAGTTTGTCTCAAAGTTCACAACAGAAGAAACACGGCGTATTTTCCTGAAATCTAATTTCTGGTTGAATGAACTATTCCTTTTGTTGGTTCAAACAAAAGTGATAATCATCAGGATCAGATAAATAGTTACAATGGGAAAGAAAACAGCGGACATTTCATGATTTCCTCTCATTTGTCCAGGCATAGGTGGGAGTAAGTAATGCCGAGCCATTTCATGGTGAAGCAATTAGGTCGCCCTATCAGTCTGGAGCATTGAATCCGATATGCATGCACGTTTCGACTTGGCTTACAATTAGAATTGCCCGAAAAGGAACTAAATTGCTAAAGTCAGAGTTCAGAGGACTCCAACCTTTGAAGTAAATGCAACAGTGTAAAAAATTGAAGACCGCCACTGTGAGAAAAAATATGATAATTGACGTCTGTCACGCAAATTCCGGCTCCGAGTTGGACATTTCTTTTGTCCTCTTTGCTGTAGTTCTAGTATCCATACAAAAAACACCCATAAATACATTGAACTACACATACATATACATCCGGTAGGTGATTGCTTTGTCCTGTTGTGTGTCTAACTCGGCGATACATTTCACAGCCAGACAATAACTCACATTTTAAATTCATGAGTTTGGAACTTTCTCCAAGTTTGTCCCCCTTTTGTCTCTTAAGATTAGATAAAGTGAATTTTAGAGTAGAAAGTAGTAAGAACATGTTTTAATCAGCAAAACGAATTGTTTTTCTGCCAAGCCAACTCGTCACTCGTGGTTGTCTATCATGGCGTTATTAAACTGGAGTATTTAAAGATAGGTACTATATTTTCTTGTAGAATAATCGTCGATAATCTGTACTTCACTTACCAACAACGCCTAGATGAACATAATGGCTGAGGTGGGGCGTAGTCGAGATCTGACATTCATAAATACCAGAGTCTCTATGTTGAGGGTACTTAATCATGAGCGTGTAGTCATCCGTGTTGGGCACGTGAATGGCCCGGAATCTTTGGTCGGTTGTGTATGTGTATCTACCCACTGTCAAGAGATGAATGTCTCTGTGTCGGACCCACGAAACCTGGAAAGCAGAGCAAAATACGAGATTCATTAGTGATCCTGTTTCATAAAGCTAATTTACAATACAAAACTTTCTAAAGCTGCAAAGCCAAAAAAATTCGATTTTAATACCGTTTAAATTACTAAGGTTTACTAGAATTCACCATTGAGTTGCGTTTGGCAGGTCTATTTACTGCCAATCATCAGTTGATTTTCCTGATTTATGATACAACACAACAAGGTTTTACTGTCAGCTCCATTCTCAACACTTATAAATTGGCCTGTTTTTGGGAAGGTTCCACAAGTTTATGTGCTGTACTCGTTATTTCTACCATTTGGCGAGAGGACGAGAAAGTCCTTGCCAAAAATATGGTACTTTAATTTGATCGAGAGTTGTGTGGCTCCCATTTCACATTCATTTACATTAAATACCAAATCCATGGGGAAGAAATGTATAGCCTCGAAGAATTATTGTGGAAGAACTGCGTGGAGAAAGTGAGAGAAAGTACGTGCTTAGTTGACTACCATCAGCAATATTTGTCAGGGAAAATGCTAACCAATATTCTTTAAAACGGACGACGTTTAACAATGAATAAATTCGACCAGATTTTCTGTTTTTAACAGAAAATTTAGTTATAGTCTCCCTAACTATCCGCTTATACTTTATTCGTTGGTGTACGTTTCATGAAAATAAAGCTTAATACCTCAAATTACAGAGGAAGGCTTGGCTAAATTATTTTAAACGTCTGCCTGTGCCCACTAGATTCGCCATGAAAACTTTATTTTTGATATGAAACGAAGATTTGGACGTGCAATATTTTGGGCAGTTAGTGTACAAACATTTTCAAACACCACTCATTTTCGGTACTTTCACTCATGTAAAAAAGTGAGTGTCTCCTCCCAACTGGCAGCCAAATCTGCCAAGCTGCAGGAGACATTTACAGTCAAATAAAACGAAGCCATAGCCAGAAATGAGGAGGAAAACATAATTTCTCAATAATTGCTTTCTGCACTATATGTTTATTGCCTGCCCATTAGTTCGGCAGATATTGGTGTCATCTACATCTGCACACAAATAAATGTCTTCACCTGATGTGTGCCAGTCAAGGTTTGCATGTATAATTTTGTGTACATTCAAATTTCATCCATAAAGAAAGACGAAAATTCGAAAAGGATAATAAAAATAGTTCGCCCCTTCCACAATCCTTCTTTCTACTCCTAAAAGGAATCTGTCAATGAAAGAGACACTCCAATCTACAAACATTTCACATCACTTTCACCTTTACAACTTCACTCCATCACTTTCGCTGAAAAAGGAAGAGGACACGCCACAAAAGAAATGACACAAAGGGGCCAGAGGAAATGATATACCAAAGCTTCCTATTCATCCTTTTCAATATCCTTTTGAAAGAGCTCAAGTAAAAATGGCAAAGTAACATTACATAATGCATTCCTTCTCTAAAACATTCTTGATAACATAATACAAAGTGTAACCCGACCCTCGTCCAAGGAAGATACATCAACAGAGCAGCTTGGATTTGCATAATGAATGACACGCAAGGAATGAGAGATGCTCCAGCTTTTTGCTCACATTTTCATGAGTTTCCCTTCAGCAAAACGTGTATAGAATGAATCTACTTTTTAATCGATCTGTTGGTCTTGTTTTTGCAAAGCTGAACACGAACAGTACCTCAACCTTTTTGTCATAAAGAATAGAGATACATACACCAAAACGTAGGAATTTTATACCAGATAAAAAACATGCCCATAGCGTGCCATAATGTCCGCTTTCCAGCAACAAATCGTTGATATTTCGGGTGGATAGGAAAAGATGGATGGATGCATGTTCTGCGACCATCATCAATTAAAACGAGCTAGCAAAGCAAAACCAGCAACAAAGGAATTTAGCTATTCACGCATAATTTCTGCTTGTATTTTAATAAAAGCATTTGTGCACAATCTCCTTTTTGTTTACCGAGGTCATATTGTGAACTGGGATCATATTACATACATTGTATCGCCGCACCAGTGAAATTTGCAAGTGACATAAATTTCCTGTAAATTTCATTCTTTTGTTGGTTTGTTGCTGAAGGCAGTTTTTGCTTGTTTTCGGTAGTTTCATATTCCCATTCACAAAAGTGAATAACTGGAAAGGTTCAAAAAACGAGAACAATCCAGTTTGTAATAAAAGAAGCAGACAGTTCAAACCCATTGTTTTTGTTTATTATCGTTCTTTTGTCCTCTGCCGATGACCTGCTTTCCGATTTACCCGTTGGGTCCACATTTTCTCATTATCACACTGCATTTTTCATGGAGTAAGTAAAATCGATTTTGGGACGGAGCGCCAGAACGGCCGCTGGCTATCTGCCTTTTGCTTTACTATTTAATTCAATTGGTCTGCCGAAAAACCGCCATGCTAATTTAGTGTCACTTTCTAAATATGGAATTATTCCTCGGTTCTATTCTAAAAGCTAGTTCAAAGCCTTTTCATTGAAAGTCTATCAATTTTTTAAAGTAAATTCCGTCAATTATAAGCCAGATCCAGCTACGTATAAGAACTTCTCCATCAAATTCACGTCAACTGCGACACAATACTAGTCCCCAATCACTCTGTAAAACAGAAAGCTGTCTCATATGCTTAAAAAATTTCGTTAATTCCTTGTGACGTTTCGTTAGATATATTAGAAGGTCCACGTTGCAAAAAGTAGCTTGTTTAATAGTTTCATCAGCTGTTGGAAATAGGTGACATGTAGCAACGCTGAATGTGATCAGATCATTCTCTAGAGAGTATACCTAAAAGTTGCCAGAATTAATACATTGTTCGAATGTGCAAGTGTGGAATGGCAACAATCTGGACTTCCCCTATACAGTTTGAAATGCTAAATATATTTTCCAGGCGGCGCGTAACCTGCTCATCATTAAAATAGGATGTTTACATAGAATATAACGTTCCTTCCCGTTGTAAAATGAAATGGGATGGTGTCTCAAAGTAAAAATAGTGCCTTTGTATTTATTGCTGTCTCTCTGATTCCCTTTTTGTACAAGAACAACCTCCCATAACGCGTCATTATTATGGAGATTGAGGAGACACTCACATTTACTCAAGATGGGATCTTGCTGCTCCAATGAGCTTTTCGTTTTGCAAAAAAGCAAGAACAAAATTACGGCATCTCAACCACGCAGTGCAGAAGAGTTCCAATTTCTTTTAGTGGCTTTTGCAGATCTAAATCCAGTTCTGCTGCACTACCATAACCATTTTGACAATGCCTATTTTGAATAATCATAATATGTCGTAAGTAGAGCTAGTGCGTCTCTCTCCTCCATTATAGTCTGTATTACAGCCTACACAACTATGATTTTTAATGCTTTTTCATCACACAACTCTGAGCATTGTCGTTTGCTTTGACTTTTTCATCCCAACCTTTGCACATTCGTTGGGAAAATGTTTTGTATGCTAGTGGGATTTTGGGTCGTCGTCGCAGCTGCTATGCTGCTTTGTAGCTGTTCTGATTTTGAACCAAATGCTCGTAAAAAGTCGAAATGTCTACTTTTTGTTTGCATATGTCTCAGTACGTGTTGTACTCTTCTTTTATCGCAGTAAAGAATGGGAAAGGATGAGAAAGTAGCAGATTTACATAAATATGCTCTATATTTTTCGGCACACAACGTACGCTACGCTTTTCGCACAATTCAAAGAGCTACTAAAATATCAAAACGAGATAGCTTTGTTTGAATACGAAAAAAGCACGTAATTTTAGTGAGCGGTGAAAATCATGCGAGTTTCTTATTTAGCTGCCGGAGGGATTCACAATTTTTTTTTCATAAAGAAAAATAGAAAGGAAACTTACAGTCTTATCTCCCAAGTTTTTCACTTGGCAGTTGAGGTATGCTGTTTTGCCCAGCAAGGCAGTCACGTTGGGTGACGCTGCCTGATCAACATAAGGGTAATTACTCGTCGGCTGCTGCTCCTGCAGCACACCGTTGCTATCATAAACTGCGGGAGTGGAGGTGTTCTCCATCGAGCCTTTTGTGAGCTCGGCGTTAGCCACCGTTGCTGGAGCGCCAGCTGAATCTCGGTCTGTCGGTTGCCCCCGACGTTTTCTTGAGAGTGGGGGTTTCCCATCTACTAAATTGCTATTTACACTGATCCCGCTTATGCTCGCGGCCACCACTGGAAGGTCGATCCCAAAATTTGTAGGACCTCTTGAAGAGGATAATGATGAGGAGCCGCTGTCTCCTCCGTCCGAGGCGTGTCCTATCACTGCAATAAAATAATCCATTCAATTTTCATTATATAACCAGCTTAATATATTACCCATTTCAAGATTAGCTAACAAAACCGACCCGATTTCTCGCACCAGACAAATTTACACTCGTTTCGTTTTCCGTGTCGGAATGAATTCACTTTCTCCATATTTTCTTATCTAATTCATGCCTCAAAGAGAAAGTACGTGAGAGTGGAACTTTACCATTAACAACACGCTTAGCCTCCATTGCTGCGTTGTCAAAACATTCCTCGTTAAATACCTTTGTTAGCAAACTTTGTTTTGAGACCAGGAGCAGGACTCAAATTAATGGCTGAACTAATTCTAATTCTTCTCAGTCCATCGTCAGTTTATAGTATGTATGTTTTGAACACCTACAAAACTTTTAATTCAACTCGGCAAACTAGAACAAAAGTGCACTTTTGCAAGCGGATAAGATCCCGACTCAAGTTTGGCATTGTTATATCGCTCGTATCATCTAAAGCACTATACTCAGCTATTTGAAACGTCTCACATTTACAAAGAAAACTTGCCACCGCGATAAAAGTAATTTCTTCGAGAGATAAGATAAAACGGAATAAAAATGGGAGCAGAATAGAATGCTAAAATGAAGTGTATTGTCATTATTTCAGCTTTGTGTGGGTCATCTCATTATTGTAAACTATTTAGCAAGAGCTTCCCTTCAAGGATAGCCCACTGTCTGTTTGAGACTGGTTTTTAGCCGTTTTCCAGCAATATTTTAATTATAAGACTAGCCCACACCTAAAATGCGTGAAGGGTCTAAACCATCTATATTGAGTGAAGGTCAAAGTTACCTCACATATTGGTTTTCCCCAGACACAAACGACCGAAGGTCTCAAACAAACATTTGTTCTCCCTTTGCTGCTTCCCAGACACAGATTCATCACATGAATGACATTTCAAGGTTAAAAAATCTCAAAGGGTTACAAAGGGAATTGCCTCTTTATAGACCTTTTTTATCCTCCTTTTGTATTTAACGGAAATCATGATGCATTGAAGGGAGACTAATGGACTCGTTTTTTCAGTCGATGTAACATTTTTTTGTTCCTCCATATAAAATACCCTTTTGACTTGTCAGACACAGACTAACTGTTGGTGAAAAAATGGGAAAAGGAAGTCTTAACCAAAAAGGAGCTCTATACATTCATGTTCCCATTTCCGACGCTAAAAAACCAACACAGCTCTTAGACCGTGTTCTAAATGGGGAAAGTCACGTATTTGTAAAATGCTCACATCATAAAATTGAGGTTTATATTCAATGAATATTTAAACCGCGCTAAATTAAATAGTTGTAAAAGAGTAATAGAAACTGACATTGCCAATTTCCGTAACCCTTTTCAAGGGCAAGCGAATATATTGATTGAATGTCTTTTTGAAAGCAACCCAGGAGTGGAGTTTGCGTTACGTTATTCTCCTTGAAATGCAAACATCCTTACATTTTATTATCACAAATCAAATAAAGCCAGGAATTGTTTTATGTCCAAAAATACTTCTGTACATTTCGTGAATAATATTGTTTTAAGTACAACACACGACACGGGATTCCACTACACGTCATGGGCAGTACATCGTGTGAAGGCGTTGGAGAGGAATCGCAAAAACATCAAAGAAAACTAACTGTCGACTGCAGACTACGTGATCATACATAAAAGATTTTCTCGTATCGTATCTCCATTTAGTTCACTGTTTCGAGGAGAAAGAAAGATTCTCACTATATATACATAACACATTCGTCTTTTTTCACAGGTTTTGTGCATTACTCTCTTCCAAGCTCTTCCTGCTCTTTGCACTTTCCAATTGAATGAAAAATAGGAGAGCAGAGAGATGCAGCAACAATATTTTCTTGAACATGGCACCAAAGAGTCTATCCATTTGCATTAGAAAAATCTCATGTCTGCTTCAATGAGCTTTCGTTTTGTCCAATCCTGATAAATGGGAGAAAGTGTAGAAAAAAGGGGAAAGATTGAACGAACAATGCACCCGTGAAATGGGTACACTAAACACTTCAACTCTTCTCTTGAAAATCGGTGAAGTTGAAAAGGAAAAAATTGTCGCCATTTATTTTCACTATTGCATACGCCTTTTTTCTGGAAGAAAGCTGTAATGTTTATTATTCAGATAATTAAATATAGTTAAAGATGAAGATCCTTGCAAACTTGCTCCCGATTTTTATAATGAGATATATATTTCAAGTTTATTCCAAGTTGGAAGTAATTTAATACACAATTTACTACATCCAATGCGAAACGTATTTCGAAAATAGGAAACCTAACCTCGTTCATCAATGCCCAAGGTGATTTGAATAGCTTGTCAAATCTCCTATACCAGAACAGTTGTTGCTTGCGTAAATTCAGGGAAAATGACACAAAAACCATAAATTTTAACCTTCTCCAGGCTCGGGTTCTATACACACTATGCAAATTTTGTCATCCGTAAAAAACTACAACAAAAGTAAACCGCTTTTGGAGAGAGCATAAATCTTGTTTGCTGTTCCAAAACTATAATTTATTTCCCGCAAATGTATTATGAAAGCTTGACTGTCTATTCGTTGAAGGAAGTCGACCTTCCCATCTAAAACACAAACACACTCGTCATCAACAAGTTTGTATGGGGGCGAGAAGTTAATCTATTATTCACTGATGAACCATCATGACTAGCCCAAAACCAACAGGTAATTTAACCGTGGGAAATGGGAAACAGACCGCTGTGGTGTACTCTATCATTCAAAATCCATTACAGAAATTAGACAGACAAACATAAGGAAATGAGGAAGGAAATTAATTCATCTCCCAAACTAACTACAGATGACATTAACAAGTATTAAATACTTTGTTATTTAGGCATTTTGTGTGTTGCAAATTTGAAAAATTTGGGTTAAAAAACGCAAACATTTGTTGTATAATAATTTAGCTTAACAAAAAAAAACGTTGTCGCGCAAGTGTTCCAAAAATCCGTTTCGGAAATGAGCATGTCGTCCGAAAATAGCGTGGGTTTCTTGGCAAAAGTAAGTAGCACCCGAGAAAGAAGATTAGCATTTGTAATCATGTCCATTATTTTGCATTAAAACTAAAGCACTCGTTTCTACATCCGCTTCCTTTCCCTTTCTTCATACTTGCAACTTTCTCTCCATATAATACTTTGGTTGCTTATTGTACTGACTTTCTTTTAATTGAGTATGTGACATGATTTAATTTTCCGTCCCAATGATTCCGCTTCAACTTTTTCGAGCGCGAAGAAACGGAAGTGAGCGCAGACAATTACTAGCCAAACTTGAGGACAGAACTGTGTAATTAGTTTTTCCCTTAGATTAATCTTCCAGCTGAATTTTTATTCATCCACAATAATCTTTCTTCATTTGCATAAATTTTTCACTTGAAAATGTACGACCACATCATTAAAATGTCCTTTACGCATTACTTACATTAGGGGAAACGAGCAGACGTCTCCAGTAATGATAATCCCAGCTAAAATGCAGTACGGAAGGAAATTTGTGAAGAAGAAACAAAATGGGGTTTTCCCTCGCTCCCAAGAAAAAGCATGACACCAAAAGCTTCTCAGTTTTCTTTCACAATAGAAAAAGTTTCGCAAGAAAAAGGAAGAAATGGATACACAATCCCATTATTTTTATTTTCTTAGAGGCTCCACGCGCCTCTGCTTATAATGTTTTGTGTTGTGTACCAGCACCACTGGCATACTCACAACCAACACCAAACCACAGCACATCACACGCGCAGCACGCCATCCCATTCATTTCCACAAAGAAAAACTCGAAATGTATCGGGAAAAACTCTCCCAGTCCAGCTTTTTCATTTTCTTAAGGAGTGTGTGAGTTTTGCTACAATTTTCTCCTCTTATTTATAGCTCACCACTCTTAAGGCCCTTTTCTCCAATAATTCCAAACTCTTGTCGTCGTAAAACAAGTTGGGTTTTGGGTTTGCAAAGAAAAAAACTATGTGGGTCGCTATGTTTGTCTTTCACAGAATGCATTAAGCTCAGCTAAGGCTTATCGAACGTTGTTTTGGTGCGTTGGTGGAACTGTATTTCGCAAACAACTACAAACCCCCAATCATTTTGATGGAAGCAGAGAAAATAACACCTTGTCGAAAATTTCTAGCCTCTGGCCCAGCTCTCCTCCTGGTCATTACTTAGTTGTGCCACATAAAACATAAACAGTATTGGTTTGATCAACATTCAACATCGCAGATTTATTATGTTATACTTCAAACATTAATTTGGTGAAGAAACAGCTACTAAACAACCGTCGGAAGGTGGTGGTTGGTGGTAATAAACCTTTACAAATTTATGCTCGACTTTTGAAATGATGCAACTACCATCTTGTTCCAAACTACTCTGTAGTCAAAATAAGTATGAAAAAGTCAAGCCACATCTCAAGTTTTATGAACTCTGTAGATCAGACCAGCTCGGAAGAAAACATCATAAGTTACAAACACGCTCCATGTTCCGATTAGCCTTTCCAACCACCCAATTTTCCTTCTACTTTTGTATTCCATGCAATATGCATAATATAAAGGAGGAGAAGATGATGGAAGAGGATTTTACTCTAAAGGAGAATAAATTGGGCTTGCGACGTGTCAAGAATCCCACATTACTCTCACAAGCTAGCCAGTTTACACTAGTTTCATGCAAACTAACAAAAATTCATAGGTAGTTTGGAATGAAAGACACTCTCCGAATGGAAATGGAAGAGGAGCGCAGAGCAGAGTCATTTTTCTTCCTCGAGCAATAACCTATTTGTTCTAGTTACAAGATTCGTTTAAGGCGCTTTGAACAAGAATAGCAGTTTCAGATGAATACGTAATGTCAATAATTGTATCAACTGCACATATCTCTTGCAAAACTTCTCCGCATTTTTCTTCTTAAAAGGGAACCACACAAGTAACCAATATATGTGAATCTAATGCAAAATTTATCCGTGATCGATTTTTCTCTCTTTTCCTTCCTTCCAACTTCATTCATCCATATATCCATTTTCTTCGAGTGCTTAACCCACAAAGTCTCGGATTGCTCGGGTTTGAAGTACAAGATGGAAGCTCAACAAGATGAGGAGAGAAAGTTCAGCTCGGTGTGGCAACATGAAATGATTGCTTTTTTCCAGTAAGAGGTCTCCCTTACTCTACTTGTTCAGCAAGAGATACATAATATAAAAGAGAAGGGAAATAGAAGAATAATATTACAATTTCAACCGTTTTTTTGTTACTTCACTCCACCAACTTGTGTTGAGTAAGCCCATATATCAGAGTTGTGTGGAGGCAATAAAATATATAGTGCAATGGCAGACACCACCATGTAAATTTAATTCACAGATATAGCACTATATAAGAAGAGCACGTACATAGTTTGTATGCTCATAATACCAACATATTTAAGAGTTTTACAAGCAAGCACACACGCCAAACCATGTCAGCCTTGTCTGTGGATGGATCCAGTTGCTTTCTCTCCAGAAAATCTGGGTGAGCTCAGCGCCAAAATGGGTTGTTACATATGAGCAGCACTCATTATAACCCAAAAATCTACAATTGTGTAGCCTCCAAAGCTGAGATTTATGCCCTATATAAAATACATTCAAAACTATGATTATTTTCTCAAGTGGTATTAAGACGAGAAAAAAAGAATGTGTCAGATCACTGGAGAGAATAAGAGTTTCTTCAACACAAATAAGGACATTCCCTTCAGCCACGTCGTTGGAGTGGCCCAAAAACAGAAATTTTAGCCAGCGACGTTTTTATAATGCAGCTTTAAATTATGTAGGTAAAGAAGGAACAAGGATGTAAATGTGCATAGCAGCTCAATAAATTACTAGTGACGTGGAGTTTGAAAGAGGAGTTGGTGCTGTACAAAATGTTTTTCTGACTAGATAATGATAATCACTATTTACGAGCATTGCCAAGCTGTAGTGGTGGTGGGATGGGATGTTGGTGTGGTAAAAGCCTGTGCTGATGATGATGATGACGAATGAAAAACAATCTCGAGAATCCTTTCCCTGACGAATTTATCCGACGACTAGCAGCCACGTCTCACCATCATCATTTCCATTTTCTCACTAAAACTGGGTTTGAATCTGTCTTTTTTTGTGCATTTTGTTGAAGCTTGGAGAGTGCCACTTTTGTCTCCAGTTTGTAACCTACTTATTGTAGGATTTGCATGAGAAAGTTTGGAACTGAATTCGCGAAATTAATACAGGAACAAACAGGATGCCATGTCATCCTCATTCATTTAGCGAGAAAGAAGGCTGTAATTTAGTGCGTGCACGTTTTCCATCGTGGTTTCCAACATTTTATGGCAACTGCTGCACTGCATCCTCCACTATATTTTCACTGGAAGACAATGCCATCAACCATTCCTCATCTATTCATTTATTATTGCGATATATTTTACAGTTATCATCACACCAGCCAACCAAAAGTCCTCAACAGTTTGGGAAGGAAGGGAAGCGGAAAGAGCAGTTTTCTTTTTAGTGAAAATTTAGTGTAATGAATGCAGAACACGAGAGGAGCGAGTTGCTTTCTCTTTATAAATTGGTATACGCGAAGCTCTTGCTCGACAAGCTGGAAAGAGTAGGAGGAATGTAGGCTTTAATCTGAGTCTTTTGTTCCAGGCAGAAAAGACTTGAGAAGCACGCACTGAATTATCGTCGTCATGTAATATCCCTTCAAGGATGGTTACGCTTACCCAGTTCGAGTTGGTGCTGCAAGGCAATAATAATGGAGAAGCAGGATAAAGTACGCAGATAAAAGCTCAAGTCCTTCATTGTACACGACACGACCTGGGCTGCATTTTAGATAGAAGAAAGAAACATGACTCGATGCCTTTAATGGCTTTCTATTTAGTATGAGATACTCTGTATAATTTTACGAGAAGGGTTCATGCAAAATCTAGCAGTTAAACCGTCTGAAGCAGCTTGGCTGCTGGGTTGGTTAGGCTGAGAGAGAAAGAGCTTCAAAGAAACCTGATCTGAAGTTTTAAATAGGAAATACGAGCCATGTAGCAGTTTACAAAGATTGTTCCACATATTTCGAGATTAAGGTAGGCAACATTCATCCCATTTATTCAAAGTATGGAAGGAGGTGGTGACATCAAAACTTTTGTTGAAAGTTACAACCAACCACCACGTCTGTTCTGTTTACAGGAGAAATATTATACATTGGTATAGAGGCTGCTATTGTGGGAGAAATGATTGCTCTAAAAAGTTCTCTCTTGTAAATTGTGTGAAATTAATGCGGAGAAGGTACTAAGCTATACACAACCCGCTTTAGGTCCTTTTGTTGGCAAAAGAGGTGGATTGGATGAGTAAAATTTGTTGCAAACTAAAGTGGAAAAGCTCCACTGCAAAAACTTGAGAGAGGCATTTCATGACAAACAACAGGAGTGTCGTTTGGAATACGAAATGAATGGTGAAATAGCGAGCTCTCCCTGTGTATAAAGCTTAGAGGGAAACCATCATAATAATTTTGCTTACAGAGGTGGGCTTGCTATGCCACAACTGGCGGTGATGGAGACACGGGATCTTCATGTAGGATTGCTGCGGCTTGGCAACTGCTTTACGGAGAAAGTTGCAATTTTAGAAAAACAACTCCCACATCCCTGTTTTATTTAACCGACAACAGAAACAGAAGAGTAGTGGTTGACGTCTGTGTCCACTTTCCCAAATAATGTGCTGGGAGGACACATTCTGTTGTTCGGTTACGCATTGGTGAACCTGAAAACACTTTTCCAATTTCTTGCCAACGCTACCATCTTCAATATGCTGGCAACTTCCGACATCAATTATTTATCAGGTGTGGGTGAACGACGGCAGAGCTTATATCGCATCTGTGTCACTAATTTAGATAAATAGCCAAACAAAATACGCATTGTCTTGTTTCCTTCCGTTGGAGAGACAAGTTGCAAGAGAAGCCGTATAAACCATAGGGCAATCCTAAACTAGCTAGGTAGACGGGTGGGCTGTCGACTAATGCAAGGCTTAAATTGACTTTGATAATAATTGTAGATTTGACCAAAGATAAAGCCAACCGATACTCAAAATACATGCTGTGGGAGGAGAAACATGAAAGAGTCATTAAGGACCAAACATTTTACATAATCAAGCTTGAGCATGAAAAGGAAAATGCTTTGATTTGGCGATATATTTCTGTGACATTTATCTTGTTACGTTGAAATAAATGTATGCAAATGAACGTGTGAGGGAAAGATGGATGGGATTTTCCAGAATAATGATGATTACCCAAATAGGAAAATGATAAGGGTGGTGGCTACCTCAAACAAGAGAAATGGCCAATTTAAAAGGCATTACCGATCGTGATTTGCATATGAAAGACGGCGTTTGAAATGAAATGGGACTCGTAATGATTTACAATTTGTGTGAAGTAACGGTCAATCAATAAATTATAGAAATGGCGTACAGCCATGACTGAAATTAATCGGAGGTTTAAAGAACAGACAGGTAGACACTCACATCACAAAATCCTTTATAATTTATTCAAACTGTCCACAATTTAAATTCTTTTGGATGTCTGGTGTCAATTACAGTATGAAACTTCCAATTTCAATAATTACTGTTTAGAAATGAAGCCTTAGTCAATGTTCATATAATATTTATTGGTTTCCAAAATATGATAGAAAATCGGGGATCGATCTCGCCATGCACACCATTTATTTCTTTTTACTCAACATGTCAGGAGGAGGATATTGGGGAATAAAAAGACGGAAAATCGTTTACTAACACGACAGGAGACATGACTAGACACAAAGTTGGACTTAGACTAGACATCTGCAAAAGTTTCCCGACTCATCGTCAGTTTGTAAGCTGAAGGCTTAGCGTTTTCGGTGACATCTACTACACAAAAAAATGGAAACCTGTGACAAGCAACAACGCAATAATACAATATGCAATGGAGCTATATGAAGAAAAGAGATGATGTTTTAGGTATAATACAATGTGCCATAACTTCCATAAGCCTTTTTTTATGTCCATGATATCCCATCCCTGGCACATATATAAATATTGACGGTAGAGAAAAAATGTTATGTGTTGCTTTTCTCATACAATATTGAGATTACTGCAGTGAAAGGAAATAAAGCATTATGAGTTCAGTAGAGCACCTTTTGGGTAACCCATTTTGCTACACTTTTCCTTTTGTGCCATTTTCTTGTGAGATGTAGCTCCGAGAATTTTATATCAGTGGAAGGTTATTCACCCAGCTTTACACCCTGCCCTTCTTCTTGACTTTTCGACTTTGGCCGTTGAACGTGAAGAAAGAAGTAACGGCGTATAAACTTAGCTTGATAAAGCTGGTCGTATAACAAGCAAAAATTGGTATTTTCAAGGTCGCATCTTCGTCTTATCATGATTCTCACCAACAAAACAATACAGTTGACATTTTTTGAGATGGAAATTGTAGATGCAATGTAATTTTCAGTTGGGTTCGTATCAATCTTCAGTTCAATCGAGTTTTAAAGCTGGTTACAAAAAGAACTAACCTACTTTCTCCAACAGAGTGAAAGCAATTCAGCAGCTGAAGTATAAAAAACGCCATAAAAAGGATACAGGCTTGGGTGCATACTTTTCCTTTCATTTACGAGCCAGCGATTCTCCACAAAAAAAGACGTCCAGTCCAGCAAGAAAAGGGAGATCTTAGACTCTCTTGAGATCCGTCTTCCAGATTTTTCTCTCTCTCCTTTCCCCAGCTGTAGATTTATACTGAACAACAAGAGCTTCAGCTGTATATAAAATTCTATATATATTTTCAATGCAATTTCACAAAGTACTTGCTGCTGCTTTTTACAGCAGAGGCAGCAACGCAACCAAACCACACATTTTCCATCGTCTCCCTTTGTGTGTACGTGCTCCTTTCATTTTATTCTCCATTCCATTATGAGTCTAAGGAAAAAATACGGAGAGAGAGGTATCATCTCTCCTCGAAAAAAAACCTAGGAACGCCTGAAGGGGACGGTTCGCTTCGCTGGTTTGGTTATAGGTAGTTCACTTCCACTTTACATGGACAGAAGAAAAAGCACGTTGCAGAGTTAGGGATATACCCAAAAAAATGAAAAAGCATGTCAGCATACCATTATAAGGGATGCTGTTCGCATGAGAGTGTGGATTCAAGAAGGACATTAGCTGACACAATGGTATATCCCCCTTGTTCTCCTTTTCTCTGCAAAAGAGATGCAAGATGACTCCTAAAAAATGGAGCTGTACAGTAAGCCTTTTTTGCTGAGGATGCCATTATTGTGGTTCTACTAGCCTCGTTTTTGTGTCAGGCTACGCTAGAGATGTACATTTTTTCTCTTGTTTCACGTCCCAGCGCCCCAAATTCGTGTAGTGAGTTGTTTAAGCTTAAAAACAATATCATGATGAGGCTAAGCCCGTCTTGACTTGGCTTTAAAGCATCACTTTCACAACTCTTTTGACGCGGCTTAGATATACGAACAAACAAGAGGGAAGAAAGTGTATCCTCATCTTCATCATCATTATCGAAACGGAGAGAAGGGGCGAGGCGAGAGAGAGAGAAGATGCAAGAAAGTCATTAAGTGTTGCTGGAATGAAGCTAAGTAAGTTTTTAGAGGATTAGCAAGTTGGCCTTCTTCTAGCTTAGAATGGTAGAATATTGGCTAGCAAACTTTTCTTGGCAAAAAAGTGCAGTTTTCAGCCAAAAAGGAGCAGCTGGTTAGGTTCGGTATAGACTATGTTGTGTAGGACAGTCAATTTTGCAAAAAAAAACTTTCATTTCTATTCAGCTTTGGCATCGAATTCTAGAACGGAGGAGAGTAGGTATAGACACATGTATTATTATACTTTTCCAGTTTCCAAACTCATTTTCTTACCATTCTTTCCGAATTTATGTGAACAACAATGGAAAAAGCGTAAGCAGAACAAAACAGTGGAGTCGAACGAGAAGTATTAGGTAATGGAATTTTTCGGCTTATACTGCGAGTGGACTCGGAAAGATTGTAAAAATACTTTCTCCTTATCCTTGCAAACCGGAAAATACCAATAGAATGGAATCAGACTTGAATTGGGCCAATTGTTAGTCCTAGAAAAATAAAATAGCCATTCGAATTGAAAAACGGAAATGATCTGCAGAACGAATAACAAAAGGCATCTTAGTGGGTGCTTCAAAACTCTAATTATCTTTCATCGCAATCGTAATTATTTTAAATCACCCAATCGAATTTTCTTTACTTAATTTAATCTGCACCAAAGTTATAATGAGTATCTGGATACGTGTCAATTTAAATACGTTTTTATTTAGCTATCGAATGGCTTTTAAATTCAGCAAAATTCTTTCCATGTGAATCAACAAAAATTTAGCCACTCGAGAGACCTTGACGGAATTCACATTTTTTTTGGATACCATTTTCATTGTGAATTCTTCCAGCTAAACAGAAGCATTTCCGCTTTACTACAATCTATTTAGATTGTACATATCTATCCGTATGTGTTGCCTAAACTGGCTCCTAGTCCAAGTTAAATTGAATAGCATTCGCACAATCCTTTTTTACTTAAGCCTTTAAGCGGCTTATTTTGAATCAATAATGACAATTCATCTCGTGTTCAATTATTTTGTCAATCATTTACAACCCGGAATTCCCAATATGACAGGAAATTTCTTGCAAAAACTATACAGACTTCCAATTCCAAAGATTACGGACGCTGACGTCAATTCTGGAATCAAGTTTCGATTCAATTTCACTCTGTCCTTTTGGTTATGATCACAACCCAAATAGTTGGACACGGCGAAGACCTGGTTAAAAAACACTTTTTCGCGTATTCGCAGCTCTTTGACAGATATCAGCTTTCCTGCAAAAGAATTTGACATGATTGCCTCCAATCCTCATTTATTTTCAAGGTGACCCATCAATCTTGTGCAGTATAAAGGGCGCATTTTCCTTGTGACAAAGTTGTCCACGTCGAATAGTGAAAGAATGACAGGGAACAGCAATACCGTTTAAATGCATTGCTTATATATTATAGCCCCTCCAGCACGCTCTCGAACGTGCTGTGTCAAAGCGAGCTGCTGCTCAAAGTCGTTAAGCTATCATGTCAACTTGGCAGACGTAGAGTACCTGATACGCTTCTCAATATAAAGTATGACAGACAAGGGTTCCTCTCCCTCTTTTCCATAGGTACTTAAGCACTTTGTGCTTAGCCGTTTATGCACTATATGACGGCACGGCACGACAAAACATTTTCGGGATGATGATGATGTAAGAATAAATGCACAAACTCGTTTCCGTTTTTTTAGGGTTATCTCACTCAAGGGGCTTAATGACCGTGCATACATAAATTGATTCGTATATACGCTTAATACTATTCGCAATGCAAGTTGACAGCTTATCAATGCATCCAAAGTACTTAATGTAGTGTAATGTATATCCCTCACCATAGTTGTATATTCATGCCTGCATCCATCCCAAACTGTGAGCTGGTTTCATAAAATGAAATATGATATATTCATATCAGCCTTTCTCTTTCATTTCTATTCTTTCACAGAGAAAACAAGCGAGCAAGGGAGTTGCATGCACCATTACTAGGAAAAAAGCTGGTTCTTGCCGTTCCGCTTGCCTTGGCTGGAAGGAGCGGAAGGCGAGCTCGTGCTAATGGATCTCGATATTACAAGGGCAAAAGCAATAGAAAGCGAACGAGTTATCAGTAGCATTGCCAACGCCATGCAAGCTACACCACGATGTGTGTAGTATTTTTCTTTTTTAGAGAAATGCTGAAGCACAACATTGCAAACAAAAGGGAAAAACATGGTGCCACTGCGACAAAAAATGGCAATCTTAGTTTAGGTTCGTTTCCTCCGTTCGTTCGAGTACACAAGCGAAATATGGTTTTTCTGTCTGCAATCTACACATCATACTTAAATACGTATATTTAAGGGTCATTTACTCCCTCTCTAAGAAAACTTTTTTTACCATACAACACAAGTTTTCCTTCGAGTGAAAGGGATCCAACCAATTCACAGAAAAATGTATTTAACTGTTTTCTCCAAACAAACATTTGCAACAACGCATACGTTTTAAGGTTTGGGCACTACTGCACGCATCGTGGGTTATTATTTCAATCCTGTTTCGGTGAATGGACGGAAATGTGAGAGCCCAAAAGTTTTTCCTCAGAGTTGCCCATGTTCTCTATGAAGAGAAACAATTTGACAAGATTTTTATCAATCTGGCATGGCGTATTACACTAATACAACGGAGCAAAATGTTTGTTTCTTGCTTGATAAGCGAAAACGCTATAATTGCAGTTGGAAAATGACCAGATGGCTAGCAACAAGGATTTTGGAACTTTAGACAATGTGATTTTTGTTTCTTGGAAATCTAATGCAGTTAGATTTTCTAACAATTTTTCAAAACTGACAGCGACCAAATATTTTGGTGTGAAAATTTTTTGAATGAGAAATACTATAATTATTGACCTTTTTGGAGGGAAATTATTAGTTTGATTAATCATTTCTGAAGTCACTACAAGTAGGGCAACCTGCTACACACTGAATAAAAAATTGGCTCGAAACCAAAGCCAACAGTTAAATGCTTCTAACAATTTACAAAATGTATTTTAGGTGACAGAACATGTTTAAAATATAAATAGGGAATGCAATTGCAATGGTCATAAAACATTACTAATTTATGCATACTTTATATCCTCAAGAAACTACAAAAAGAAATAATGAAAAACTATTCCACTTTACAGAGCAAAGTTACACCTTAATTCTTCCACAGTGTGTATAACCGGATGGCTCACATGAATACAAAATTCATTCTCCTTTTTCTCCCATAAAACTTGTAAGCATGCACAAACTGTAGCTCAGTCAACTTTCTTTTTATTAGATTATCATCTTGTAAAATGGGTCAAAGGTGAAAAAAGTAATAAAAAAATCACGCGAGATCAACATTTCGTATTGCAAAGCAATGGAGAGATAATGCCTCCATTTCGTAACATGAAAACGGCTTCTACTTTTCAGCGTGCCTGCTCTCTCTCTAGGAGACGGCTCAAAGTATGCCATTTCCTCCCACCTTCACACGATACGCTAAGGAAAAAATCTAATATTGTTTTCATTCCATGACTGGAAAGTTTTTGCCGCAACGCAGTAAGTCATATTAGGTTGTTATTCTAAACTATTGTTGAAATTAGCAAATAAAACTCATTTTTTCACTTACGCCTTTAACTAACGTCCACACTAAATAAAATGAGCAAGAGTCCATTCAAAAGAAGGACTGAATACAATCGTAAACAAAATTACTTAGAATATATGAAGCCTAACGTCGCCCACATGCCCCGCAGTAGTAGTAGCAGTCATTATGACTAACAAATGTAAGAGGAACTTGTCCCAGTAACCTCTCCATTTTGTGTTGATAGGATCATGCCAAAACTACTCTTGTTGTTACAGTGTGGATACCCAAAATCTGAATAATTTTAGGCTGCAAAAAATGTTTGCCAACTAACTCGCTAAAAGCCACAACAAAATCCGTCTGTGTGTAAATAATACACACAGTGTTGCCAACAATCAAAACAGTAGTTGCGAGCGGTAATGGCAAGGCACAACATTTTCAATTAGAATTACTATGATTATAGCTTTCCCCTCCCCTTGAGCTCTGACTCTGCTTCCTACATTTTCCTTAATTTCATTCACGTGAAAAAAGAAAGCTTTTAGTCACTCACAAAGTTAGTTTTTGTGAGATTGAATCGTGCAGTGGATATACATTTGAATGCTAAATGTTGAAAGGAAATGCATGCAATCATAAGGAAAAGGAACAGGTCAGCAGCAAAGTTACGAAGAAAAAGGTGATTTGCTCAAGTGCCTATATACAGCTCCACATTGAATTGCACACGAGCTCAATATGTCTGCGTCATTCCGTACCATTTGCGTTCTCAAAAAAAGGATAACATTTGCCGACACGGAATATAATATACTGGTCTTATCGCTTTTCGAGAGAATATCCAAATCCAAGTGAAAGTCTGCTCGAAAGTAGGGAAAGATGAAAAGTTTTTTTTACCACGTTGCGTTGTTTTTCTTGAAGTAGACTTGAAAGAATTGAGTTTTGTTAATATTGATGATATCTGTCTGCTGAAAACTGTTATATTTTTATAGAACTGGATGGGGTTATAAAGCCTATACTAAATTCCCTGAAGAGGAGTCGTTGGAAACTTGAATGCCTCTGCATTATGCAGTTTTGCTGATCCAAATATGCATAGATTTGGAGGATCAGCATCAGCTCAAGTAGTTGGGGAGGAGTGTATAATGTTAAACTGCCGGAATTGGACTGGAGTTGTATTATCGTCACGCACAAACTTTATCTGAGTACATAAAGGCTATAGAAGCAGCCTAAGTGGATTATGTGGAGAGAGTGGAATGAGTGCGTACAAAATTTTTCCTTGTGCCGGTCCACTTGCTATTTTGGTCATGCCAATCTTTCTCCTCGAGGAGTATACATAAATATATTTGATCCTTTAACATTTTTCATCCCGGAATCCCCTACAAACTTTGCATTCTTAGCTCATTCAACATGCTTATCCTTTCTGGTATCAAATCCCGAAAGCTTTCCCCTTCTTTTGGGAATCCATAAAATGTGTCGGCGACTACAGGCCACCCACGCATTTAAGCATGGCTTGAATTATATAGAACTACACTTTTGAAAATTTGAAATGAATCTCTCCGTCAAGTCGGAACTGAGCTAATAGTAAAATGAAAAATAATTAAGTTGACGACCTGGATGTAGCTCAAATAAAAGCAAATATTGTGCAACGTTAAAACAAACAAGAATGCAATAAAATGCTTATTATCTGCAATCAAGCGGAGTAAACAGTTAAATTCATTTCACAAAACCAATAAAAGAAACCTGCGTGGGTGGGCAATGATCATGATCTGTTGAAAACGTGTTGCACTTAAAACTTTCACCAACAAAGTACTCCTGCTTATTTCAAATAAAAAGCTTCTCAACTCAACAGCACCTGGATTCTTTGATTAAAATCAGAAGACAGTCAAATGTAGAGTCCAGTTGGCTCGTTTTTCGTAAACATTCCCAAGGGCACTTTATTTATGAGGCAATAAAAATGTCTGAAAAAATGTTTTATTTCCATCAACACAGCGCGTGGGTGTAATCTCAAAATATGTTGAGTTTGCAGTAAAATTCAGTTTATTAAATGTATTTTAAAATAAAATTGTGAATGACGTGACAGCCAGCAAAAATAAACAACAAGATCGTCAAACTCAATGTATTTTGTTCAAAAGATAATTAAAATTAAAAGTCTGACCAGGTCCTCGACTGACCCATATACCTACTCGAGTTGGGAAATTGATTGAAGCATTTTCAATGCAATTTCCAAGAACCAACGCAACAAATTGGAGAAACAGCTGCAGAAAATAGAAATTGGCCAATTGAGTCGCTCACCATTACGAAAATGGGATGATATGACTTGACACGGGAGATTATTCCCATCCAACTAAACTGCAAAAATGCTCCTGTATCAACAACAACCAAGGAGCTGGAGAGTTTTGAAGCCATTTTGGCAACAACAAAGATTACCATTGCTATTTGCCATCACGTCACAATCCATCCAAGTGCATGAATGAAGGACACGGATACATTTTCTTGGGATGGGATTGTGTTACGAAATTGCTTTCCTTTTTCTCTCTCTCTTTCAAGCAAGTCACGTCAAGGAGAAACACAGGTGCGAAATACAAAAGGGAGTAGCAACCAGCTCGGTATATCCTTTGTCGACATGTGGGATAGATTTAATACCACGGTCAACGTGACTTGAATTGTGAAAGCCAAAGTCATTTCCTAATGCGTTTGGCTAAAATGTAAGCAAGAGCCCATCTCAACTGGTATCAATGCTCCGTCTTAACTATTTCTGTTGAGAAATATACTTGTCCTTCGTCGTGACAGCTTTTGATTCATCCATGAGCATTTTCTTCTATAGCAATACCAAAGACATTTATGTTCAACTTGTACTTCTCTTCTCTTTCTCCTTCTTTTGGAACAGAGATGAAATGAAAGGTAAACACAAACTGCATATAAAAAAGTAAACTGGAACATGGACCACCGTGAAGACTCCATCGCATTCCCATTCCGTCAAATGGGATATAAAACCTGGCGGAAAATGTAAATATCTATGAACAAAACACGACATTTTGTATCTCCCGGAGAAATTGGCTGGATGCACAATTCTCATCATCTTCTTCTAGCTTCAACTCAACCAATCGCTTCCAAAGAATAATATTTGAAAAGAGGGTAGCTCCACAAGATGTGCATGTTTCTCATTTTTTGCTTGTGTGCCTCCTATTTATGGCAATGAATTTCTTACTCCGAGATAAATTGGATTTTACGACGACAGTATCATATCGAAAAAGCGGGATTATGGCCTTCAAGAAATTCTATTTTTCCGGAGGCAATTACCGTGAAAATAATGAACTTATATTACTATCAATGTTTGTTTATCCGCTTTTGTCAAGAGTTTGACATTAGCCCATTATTTTGTTTATCCGTACGTATTGCCCGTGTAGTTTCGATTCATAAAACATAATAGTCTTGTTCTCCCCCTGTCCCCATCTGGTACTTAGGCATATCTATTACAATACTTTTGTATAATCATTATCATTGACAAAGACAAATTTTTGTGTTTAAACTTTCACATCCATAAATTTTCCAGGAGATGAACACGAAGCCGTTGTAATATCAAATGTATTCCTATTTTCAGAATAAATCGAGTTGGAAAAGAAGAAAGGGAAACGCAAATGTTATCTTTTTTGGGAGAAAAATCATTCTTCAATCATCCATGTTTTTTGTTTTGTTTTAGTTCACTCCACTTCAAAACTAGGATAACTCTTCCTTTCCCATACAAAAATTGGACTGATTCTCATCAAACAAAACAAAAAAGTCAAGTCTGGCTTCAAACCTTTCATGTGAAACTTGTTTGAAGACACAGAGCTGAGCTTATTTTTCTTCCTTTTTTGTAATAATCAGCTCGGCTGCTTCCTGAAAAGCAAACATTTTCGGAGCATGGAAGAATTTCTTATAAAAATACGAGAAACAAAGTTTCCCAAAGAAATACAAGCTATTTCATCCACATTTCGGTGAGAATAGACACACCCAGTTTCGCAGTGATATTCAAATCTTGAATAACATGACAGAACCAGAAGAACATGTGCACTCTCACATCAATTCATCATCATTTGCCAATTTTTCCAACCAAAAAGAGCTGCTCCTGAAACTTGGCCAATATCTCCTTATCTTGATGAGCTCCAAAGCGGCGAATGATGAGAGCAAGATGACGAATGTTTGTGGAAAATAACATTCTACCAAAAGTTTATGCATTAGCTACTTTTACTGACAGCGAAATGAAATGAGTTTCGAACATTTCAATCCAAGTACGAAATGAGTGACAAGACTCACCTGCATCCTAAAAAAGAACTTTATCTTGTGTATTCGATCAGTTTCCTGATCTCAATCATGTTTATTTATATACCACATGTAAAATAACTTGACGTTCCACAAACCACATTTATCTGTTTGCTAAATGGAAGAGAAGCACTCACTCTGCCTGATCTGATTTGCTCATTCATTTCAGTTCATCCAGCTTGATTTAGGAGGAACATGAACTTGCCAGATTTGTAATATGGTTATGGCATCGCAAATCCGAACCAAGATTTATCTTTCTGGCGAATCTTTGGCACATTTCATCAGGAGCCTCCAACGCACAGCTCCAAAACCTTGTTGACTTTGGCTTTGTATGTATATCACCCTATTTTACATAAATATAGGTGTTTAGGCATATAGATGCTGTATTATCGATTAAGATCTTAGTCTTGCCCTTCCACTTCTTTTCCTTAATGAAAACCCTTTCGCCTTGTCTCCCTGAATTTATATTCATGTGCTTGAGCAGCAGCTCCTCCCTGCTTTCTTCAGCTGTAAAGAAAATACAAATAGGTTGTTCCCTTTGAAGTTCTCGCTTTTCAGTTGGAGATGCTAACAGACTCGGAGAGAATAAGAGTTGAGGTCCCAAGGCACAACCTTTCAGTCGCTTTTAATCGAATTGTGTAATAGTACACTAGCTCAAGTATCTATATGCATACAACGAGAGCCTATACATTACATAAAATATATATAATAGACGTAAACCCCATTTAATAAGAAAACTACACAAGAAAGGAGTGAATCCAACAATTTTTCTCTGTTCCCATTCAGCTGAAGCCCAGAGGAGAAAACAAGAGGAAGGGTTTAAGTTATGGAAAAATGTTTGTAATTTACTTTCCAGAACACCATTTTTTATCCTTCTCTGCTGCAAATAAGCATGTTTGCTAATAACATTGTATGTACATATTATAGCAACAATTTTAGCTCTCGACTCGCATGCAAAATAGGCACTGAAGAAATTCGACCATTTCTTGCTTTCAGCTCGCTCAATGTGTTTGCAATGTAATGTACATATTAACTTTTGCTTTGTGATGATATGATGAAGTTTTTGTTTGACTTTTTCTCCCTTTCGTTTAGCCCTCAGATTTTTAATAAAGATAAAGCGTCAAGTTGGAGAGGAGGAGCTGGCCCACTTCATTTGTCAGTCAGAAATATTTATTAATTTTTTGCGCTTGTGTGTACCCCTGAATATAGATGATGTTGACGAGATTCTGTAATTGGCAATTGCGTGCAAATTGCGAAAGTTGATTTGGCATTCGCAAGTCAGTTCCTTTATCTGTTCGTGACGATCAGCACGAAACAAATGAAATTAAAACTTGGTGACTTTTTGATCTAAAAATGTTTCAATTGAGTTGCGTCCTAGTTGAGCATTAGTTTTTTTTCTGTATCTCGGCGGAAATGAAGCTCGTTTTGGATTGACATTTAAATTAACTTTTGGCATGTCTTTAAAATTTAAAATAAAATAATCTCAAGCGGATTATGTGAGAGCTCAAGGTTTCTCAGAAGTAAGTAGCAGGTACAAGATTTAATAAAAGGGTTGCAAACATTTTTTTTTCAAGCTCTGCATGTTTTATTACATTTTCCTAAGAAATGCATGCGATTCGAGTGCCCATGTAAAAACCCTGAGCATGACTGCATGACCTACGCTGACTCAACCATGTTATTATATAGTTGAAGGTAGAAAACTGTTGACACAACTGAATAAATTGCAAACATGAAAGCAAAATGGAAAATGTTCGTAGTTTCGTACCAACTGTCAACAGTGCATTTAATAAATACATGTGTCTCAACTAGCAAGGTTCGCAGCTCACCCAGAGAGCAAGTACGTTTTCTACTTTTATTGAAAAGTTCAATTTAGCTGGGTCCCGACAAATTGCTCCAAGCTGCTGGCTCTTGTGTTTATTTTCATGCTAAAAATTTCCCCAAGAAAAATTATAAACTTGGGTAGAAAAAAACATGGTTTTCTAGAAAAGAGTTCTGGCTCATTTCGCACCCCTACGACCAAAACCAAGCCGTCGTCATCAGTTCTAAGCACATATGCACACAAGGTATGTATGTCCGCACATAAAGAAAAGAATTTGAGAAGGGGCTCATTTATTTCGTCTGGCTTATTTACGCAGCTCCTTATCTCCCATCTCCTTTCAAAGAGAAGGATACGAGTCCGTGACTCTGCCAATAAATGCATAAAGAAATCTCTGTAAAGATTAAGAGGACGCAAAGGAATCTTTGAGACCAACAGCCGATTCGATCCGTATATACTTCTGGACTTGGAACGGAATCCCCTTTCTTCTCAGTTCTTTGTCTCATGTGGCTTTTGACTTGTTCTTGGCATTCGTTGTTGATACTACGATGGAACTACACGATAAAAGCAGGAAATATACACAAAGTCAAAAGCACACACAAATTATCTCTATGCATAATAGATGGGCATAAACAGAAATTAGTAGAAGAATATGAATAGTTGCTAAAACTAATATATTGATATCAATAGAGGAAGTGGAATTCGGGAAGGAGTGGAAGACAGACACGCGTTTGTGTGTAAGCTTGTGTGTTGCGTTTCATTCTTGAAAGACATTCATGTTCATTTCTGATAACTCCCATCTGTTGTGACACTTTTAAGAGACTCATCCTTACTATTTTTAAACTGTAGCCTTCTCCACCACACAACTCTCGCTTTCTAGCCTGTTTCTCGGGAGAGATGGAGAAAAAACCACAAGAAAAAAGTTGACAACCGGATATACAAATGAATTTGTATTCTCTCAAACTATGAGAGAGAACCCGAGAGAGGAATGTATTTTTTATCTGTGTTTGCTTCTTTTCTGGATGAAATGGGAATTATCATGTCGGAGTACAAATTTCAAATTCGTCCTCACTTTTATTTCTAGCCAGCTACACAGAAACTAATCCTTTTTCCCGTAGAAAGAGAGAAAAAAACCGTAACAAGCTGGAACATTTCAAGTATTAAAGACGACACACGACGAGCTTAATTTCTTTTCTGCGTCGTGTGACAACTGTCATCGTCATGTAATCACGATGATGATGATCGCATCGGAATTGCTTCCCCAGTTTGAGCAAGAGGACTCCTTTTACATAAAAAATTCACGCATGGATGACTGGATTGCATGAAACAACCATTCTCTAAAATGTGGAGGAGCTGGAGCAGCGCATTAAAAGAGTATCTCTTAATTCCACCACTTTTTTCGCTAAAATTGAAGTACTTACTGTGAAGTGAAGGGAGAAAAGAGATACACACTACATTCTCGAAAACAACAACCAAGGAAAATAATGTTGATGAGCAAAAAGTGCAGCAATTTTTTTTCGCCAAATGAAGACGGAAATATAGTTTTCCCGAAGAAGAAAAAAGAGCTCGCATAGATTACATTTTTTGTAAATGATGATGATCATCACATCACATCCCATTCGTATCGCACTTTAAGCTCGTTTCTGTTGCTAAATCCCACGGATCTTTAGACACTTGTGTGCTTTCTAAATGGAGAAAAGGAAAACAATACAAAATACGGGGAATGTAAGAGTGCAATATGATATTAGAGGGAATTAAGTATGACTGGGTCTTAACTGGAAAGAGTCAAGTAGAGTAATAAAATGAAAAAAAGTTGGTGTGCCAAAGGAACGGGTTGTGTGCTCAGTGTGAATTTTGTCTTATTTATGAAGACATTTTGTATTGTTTTCCGGAAACATTATTCCAACAGAGATGTCATACGATATGGAAATAAAACGTCTTCAATTTGGGTTCAAGTAGAAAAGTTTTGAGTAAGCAAAGAAAAAACTCGTGAAAATGAATGGATTTCTCTCTGATTGGAATCGGAAGTCGAAGGCAGTTAAAGACAATAATATGGGGGAGTTGGAATGGAATACGGACATAAAAAGTAATCACGCATAGTTTTAATCGAGAGAGTGAGATGATAACATCCAGCCGTATGTGCACGATTCCATAATAATATTCCAATCCAAAGGATTTTGGCAGCGAGCCGTGAACAATGCTGAGATTTATGCAAAGTACATGAAAAATTCAGGATGAAAACAACAGAGTCATAATCATAAGTTTTCTCAAGTAGTGCAAATATCTTGGGGTTCTTACCGCTGTCAGTGAGAAGGATGAGAAGAAATATCCACCGGAGACTTCCCAGCAGCTCCATCACTTTCAAAATAGCTGTTGACTCAACAAACCGGGCTCCTCCTCGGTAGTAGGATGAGAAGCTCATCATTTTGCTACTTCTTCGTCTGCCTGAAGGAATTGTACTCATTGAGCTGTGATAATTTCCGAGCAAGTTATTACTACTTCTGCCAACACCACCACCACTATTACTAGCACCAACACTGGCTTTCCACCGACGCACTTCTGGAATCAGTGACAAAGATGACAACTCACTCACCACCATATTTGTCTTGTGTCAACAAATTGGGATCAAAACAGGGATCCGAGAAAAGATGAATCTACACGCACGACACACGCTCACTCGTGTACATAAATATTGTAACTTTGTCAAGTCGGGAAGATGCACGCATGAAAAAAACGATCCTAAAGCTCAATTCGGGTTCAATTCGAATTTGTTTATTTATTTATTGCACTTTACAGTTTTCTCAGGGGGAACTCCAGTTAAATATCAAATCAAGCTTATATTGATGTTTCCAACTGTTCCAAAAAACGTATTGACATTGAGCTGAAAAAGAAAGAAAAACATGGACGAAATTAATTTTCAAGAAGCTTTTTTTACACGCGATTTCACACCCCAAAGCTACTTTTCCTCAATTTCTCTCCGGTTTTCGTTAGCTAACTTGCTCGATTTTTCTCGCATTTCATTTATACCAAGTCAAGTGGTGAGCTTGGAGGAGACGAGAGGATATAGAAGCATTTAATTAGATTTTCTGTATCCTTGCGTGAATGTAAATGAATGTATGTGGTAGAGACTACTATAGGACTAACTACAGCTTTATTTGATGATATGTGTAAGCTTTACTATTATTGTGGTTTGCTTTGGTTTCCCTTTATGCCATGTGTTGACATAATGCTGAGGATGACTCAATGAGTTTCTCCTTCTCGTCTAGCTAGAGGCTGAGTTGACTTGACTTTTGTGACAGAAAGCTCACTCGGGTAATTCCTTGCATTAAAATTACACATGCATCCATGTATCTCTACTTTTACATGAGGAATGTGACAATCCCATTGAATTGAGTAGCTACAAAAGTTCTGAGCAGGAAATAAAAGGTTTTCAGAGCATGAAAAAGGATTTCTCTTGAACAGTTTTGACTACTCCATATAATTTTCACACTTTTCTCTCCTCGAAACATTAATAAAAGGAATGAATAGCATTGGTTTGGTTTGTCAATAACTGCGACGCAGACGACGATGATGATAGTAATAATATGTTACCTGCTGTTCTGCTCCTCTTCTTTTCCAGTTTTCTTGACACGACGAAAAGGAAAATGAGCTTTCATCGCCATTCCCATATTCCCCTCAAAGTGTCTCTATATAACAATATTATAGTCAATATGAAAGGGAACGTACGTTCGTAATAGTAATGTTGCTCGTAAACTGATTAGATTATTGTTATTATCAAGGAAGGGAATGAAACGTTGAGTGGTTCCAAATGACAAAATGCGTGACAGCACAACTCAAACACGAGGAATTTTATGCGAATATATGTTTATTATAGGGAATGCAAAATTATTGGTCGAGTCTTGTCCTCACCACTTGTGTGGTTTAATCTTATAAGAAAATGTCAAATTGAGCTCATCCCCGTATTATTGGTGGCTGAAGCGGAGTAATAACAATTTTGCCAGCGTAGTTTATTCCGATGATAATGTGGTGAATGTGTGACAATCACACACACACTGTCAGAATTCACGTACACTTTTGTCCTCTATTTCACTCTGCGAATAAAAAAACCAATAGTCGTTCCGTCCAAGACTCACACTCGGAGTGGATGATATTTGATCCAGAAAATGGAGAGAAGCAATAATAATATGTGGTTTTGTACACGCAAACTTTTTTCACTAATTTCTGAGATGGAAAGTCTGTTCAGTTCAGCTGGTGATGAAATGAGAAGAAGATGAAGAATGAGAAAGGAAAGGATGCTTCATTTCCCCTTCCTCTCTTGTCTTGATATTTTATTCTTCAGTGTTCCGTCCTTGATTTTCCGGTTTCTTTGCAACTTCTCACTATGCATTCATCTTCATCAAAATAATGATCATATAATAGTACTCAACAAACTGTTTTTTCTTTTTCACTCTACGAATATATTAAGTATATGCATTTGTCTTGTAAATAAATTCATATCCCAGTTTATAAACTTATACCATATTTTTCTTCACAATCAAACAAATAATGCTGTCTCATCAGCATTTACGTGTCAATATGATTATTAAGGAAGGAAGCAACTGTCTCTTACTAAAATGAGTTTTTCTTCCTCAAAACAACCTAAAATGAGGCGAAAGATGAGAGAATTCCCTAATGATATTTTCGGGCCTATTTATTGCTATTCAAAAATGTAAAAATGTACTTGAATGATGTTGTTGATGATGACAATGGTTTTCTCGGAGGAATAAATTTTGATTTTTATTGAGATTTATCAAGCTGCTGCTGTCTCTGATTGAGATTCTTGTCAACAAACTCCAACTGCCTGGGAGCTACACTATGATGATGATGAATGAGATTCAATTTTTGATTTTTCATCCGAAAATATTATGGAAACAGGAAGTTTGTACAGAAGAAGAAGAAATGAGAAAAAGTTGTTAAAGTTGATTTAGTTACATACAACAGTTCCGCATTTGAACACGACTATGAATGTCCTTGATGGTGAGGATGTTGTTGACTTGAGATTTTTTCTCTCGCTTTTTTCTTGGTTGAGAAGGGAAATAGACATTTGAGTGAAAGTAGGAGCACACAATGAATACGATTTTGATCTGATGTGATCCGCTAGGCAAACATGGGAAAGTAAACTGTGTATTTCCCTTATTGGCTCTTTCTCTCCACGCAAAAAAAAAAGTTGTGCAAAAATATAACACGAGTTTTGCTGTTGAGTTGATGTGATATTGTGATTTCTTTCTCCGCCTTCTTCTTCCTCCTAATCTGACAAAAATTGTGCTCACACGTCAGAAACAGATGGAGAAGGGAATCGGAGGGATTGACAACACTTTCTACTTCCAAATTGAGTGTAACCGGCTGCTCCTGGTGGTGATGCTGATGCTGAGCATTTGATTTCTGTCTCACTTTCTTTATTCCTGGAGGACGAAGAGTGTGAAACTGTCGTCGTTAGCTTTTTTCTCAGACATGCACTATTAACTTATCGAAATGAAATGTCCGTATGGAGCTCCTCATTGAATCATACAATATGCGAGAGTTTAAGGGACAAGTTTTTTTTCTCCAGTCACGAGAACCGTTTTCTTTTTCACTTCCAGATTGTGTTTTGATGGATGTTTGTGTAGAAAAGTGTGACAAAGTATACACGATTTTGTCCGAAATCCTATACTTTTTTGAACGAGAATATGTGGAGAATATTTACAACATGCTCCTTTTCTATTCTTTTTTGAAATTCACCTTAAGAAATAGTTTGGGTTCTTATTTATCTTTATGCTCTGAAATGGAGTGATTTACAAGAGGAAAAATTCCCTTGTTCATGAAAGGGAAAACAGTTGAGAAGGACAAGTTCAAAAACTAGGATGATTTAAAGAGTTTCTCATGAGAACTGCCGTATATTACATACCACATATATCTTCCGAGCATGCAAGAGAAATGTCAAGGGATTCTCGAAGAAATATATTATTATTTTGTTCTCAATTTCAACGTTCAGGAAAAAGGGGGACGAAGACAGTTTGGAGTTGTTTTATGGGGTAAATTGGGAAACTTAATTAGGAACAGTATTTTCCGCTTCTTTTTTTGTTGCTGACCTCCTTCCCTTGTTTTGAAACTGGAGAAGAAAAAGAAATATGAGAGGGGAAAGAAATGTTGTGACTTCCAAATATATTGGAGCTGAAATTCACAACGTGTGTGTAAATGAGGAGCGGATTTTGGCCAAGTTGCTGCAAACACGACACTCCGCAAGAGACTACACCAGCTCTTACTTTAGCCACTCCAACTAACTCCCTACGCTGAATGGTTCGGGTTGGACTATACGGAACAGGGGAACACTATATACCAGCAACTCGGAGCTGGGAATCGATGAGGACTGACGCACTACTAAATCAGCACGTATATACATATACCCACATAATATACAAAATGCATACGTTTATCCTACTAAAAATAGTCCACTTTTTTTGTATTTTACTTACCGAAAAAGTTTTTCGGTGGAGTCCGATTCCGCAGCGATACAGAGCTCATGCAATTGTAGAAATTATTACTTTGGAGGGTTACAATATTTACACGAAACTGGAAGAGTGAGAGACTTCATTAATCCGTGAGTCCGTCATTGCCATTAATTTTATACTACATTCTTGAACCTATACCGGCTATACTCTGGAAATGCCTTGTTAATTTTTCCGCTTCATTCATGCAACATGACATTTGCAACAAAATTTGCAGTTTGAACACACTTCCTAGCAGCCAGTCGTCATTCATTATGAAGGATAGAGTTGAGTTGAATGCTGCTTTTGGGAAACACAATTCCCCAATCAATTAATGATCCTATTCACATATCCTCAACTGTGGTGTTTATGTATTTAAGCATGTGGCCGCTTTGCATGGCATAACTTTAGTTTATGTCAACCTATTTGATAGAATTTTGTTATTTGCATTCATTCTTCATGTCACTTTTCCTTTTTACGGTTGGGCTTGTTGGTTTGCATCACTATCTATGAGGTCTAGGCTGGGGTCAAATGTCAGAAGAAATCTTCTTGTCCAAAAGTTGCACAAGGTTATAATATGCATAATTTGGAATTCAGATTAACCACTTGTCAAAAAAGCCAGCAAAAATGTCAAGAGCATAAATATTGACAAGGTTCTCCTTTACCACTAAAATTTATGACGATTATGTAAGCAAAACTGGTACATAACTCTTTATTTGACGTTTTCCCTTTGACTGCGTAATACTTATTTACCTGTTTAATTTTCATATAATTACTCACCGAATAATTACATTAGTTTGAATAGCCATTCGTATTTGATTTTCTGAAAGTTATACAAAATAAATAGATAATGTACACTCTCCTATTCCTTGTGACGCTAATAAGTCATTCATTCCTGGAAGGTAACCAAAATGCAACAAGCAAGAAGAATTGGACAACAAAATACATATATAAATTTAGTTACTGCCAATCACAGCACAAATGAATAATATAATCAGTACATCCAAATTGGCAAACGTGTATAATATTCTGCTCAGCAACTAGTACACAATATATGTACGTATGTTTATTATGGAAATGTATTCATTTTATTCTGCGAATTACACTCCACTCCGCTCCACATCAAATAAATATTATGTACATAAGCCCATGCAAATATCAGGAAGTGGAACGGAAAACTTGATGAAAAAGGGAAAGCATGAGCGTGAGCACTTTCTTTCTCCAGTGCTCCAGCACGAAAATCATTGACGATAGGGAAAGTTATTATACACACTGCCTAAATACACACGGAGACTTTTCTCCTTGTTTGTTTACCCACACATGATTTTCATACGTGTTGTAAAATCATAAAATCAGAACAGCCCTAGACTGGAGAAAAGAGCTACTATATATGCCTAAAAAAGTACGTTTTTTGGGTACAAGTACATAACTACTTATGTGCATCATTAAAATTTTCAATGTGTTTTCCTCTATTTTGAGAATAATGGTGTGAAAGTGAAAGATGCTGATGCTAATGATGAGAATGTGTATTTATGTATAACATGTGGTGTGATGGTTTGGCTTATATAGTCATATTATCTAAATGTGTAGGAGTGAGAGAAAGATGAAATGGAGATTTATTGCTTACTAAGCTTCTGGCATGACTAATGTGTCAAAGTCAACTCAGCATCAGCAGTCTGCTGCTTGGAGAATCCAGTCCACCTCCTTTTTATATATTCTTCTCCTTCTGTCTCACTCATTCCTCATCTCATCTCATTTCACATTCATGCAAGGAAATGCAAGGAAACTGGAGCAGATCTCGAATCTGGGACTGGAATAAAGAAAACTGCTGCAGTGTAAGGAAACACTGCAGACTGCAAGACAAAGTAGAAAGGAGGACTTATTGCTTAAAAAAGATGAAAAAATGTAGCGAGGAAAGCGAGTGTGGAGCAGAGACTAGTCTACATTTTGAAGGATGAAAGAAAGCAGTCTTACAAAGAAAAATCATGCAATATTGCAAACTGAGGAGACTGCCGGAATAGAACTTCTTAAAAAGCGGGGAACCCTTTGAATTCCGTTGAAGGGGAAAGAAGATGAGTAACCAATTAATGAAGATGAATGAAGGATTTCGTCTTAAAATTTCATGCAGAAAAATATAACTTTTCCTGGAATTAAGATATTAGTTAGTGGTTGTACAGCTGCTGCTTGTGGATGCTTTCCGGTTTGTTCTTAAATTATTTCAAACAAGATGAGATTTCCTTTTCAGACTTTTTGACTATAAATACGTTCAAAACTTCAAAAGATAAAATGTGTATATACATCTCACTCCTGTCAAAACTGAGACAAGAGATTTTGATTATGGAAAAGGAAACAGTAGTTGTGCTGTAGCATATAAGCAGCCGTACAATAAAGTAGGAATGTACGTTTTGGGTACAAGCCAGATTTGGGGGAATGTCAGACTAAACAAAGACTCAGGCCGACATTTGCTAGCTTAGCTCCTCACGCTGGAGCATTTTGAAAACTTTTCCTTCCGGAGAAAATCGCTTGCTCGAGTCCCCAGTCGATTCTGGACGGGTCGGCAGCGCTAAGAAGAAACTTGTGTTGGGGGCAACTGATTTCCTTATTGTTATGTGTGATTTTACAGAGTTGCCTTTTCTCCGACGAACGAACGTATGGTAGATCATGGAGACTTGCTAATTTTTATACTTTTTTTTGTATTGTTGAGAGAGAGAAAGTGGTGGTGAGTAAAATGGTTCATGTGGTTATTTACTGCATGAGAGGCTGGATAGCATTTGTAGCATTCATTGAATTCGGGAATGCAGCTCAATGCTTTATTGATGAGAAGCAGTTTTTATCAAGTCACATCTTCATTCATGACGACAATGAGCCAGGTAGAAATTTCCTTTATATGAAAAATGTATGAAATTTTGAACTTTCACTTACGTTTACTTTTGCTTTTAATAGTTACGACCATTCTAGCGAGAACGATGGGTCGTTACTGTCTCCTCAATGCGGTCATCATGACACATTGCGCCTTGTGTATTGAGCACATACCGATAATTGTGCTCTCAATTCTAACGCTCACTTTAAACATCTTAATGTACGGATCCGAAGCATTTTATTATTACTCGGCCCCCGTGAATTTCTACATTTGCTTTCCAATCGCCATCGCCTTACTAACCATTGTATGCCTACTGATTGCACCAGTGTTCTTGGAACCGGAAGTGAAACGGAAGAAAAATATTGTGATCGACTCTGATGATGAAGAGGAGGAAACTGAATATGAAATGTATAGCAAGCAAAAGCACCTACGTACCATTCCTCCCTCATTACCAGCTAAAATTAAGAAGAATCAATGAACAAATAAATTATACGATTGTTTAATTAAAATTAAAAAACGTTTCATTTTATTTCTTTACCGTCCCAGTCTTAGAATGGGTTTGGTTGTTTTTGGTACATGACGAATAGTTAGAGATATGCGCGTTTCACGAGAAAGTTCATCATTAAATTTCACTCCTTGGCATTGGTCAACATTAAAAATTTTATCAGTAATTATATCACTAGAACGCTCCTCAATCCCATGTAGAAAATGGTGATAGCATGTCTCCTGCAGAATTAGCAAACTTCTTGGCTCGAGAAGCAATGAGAATTCTAGTCTTTGAGCCCAGTCCTCGGTTAACGCATTTTCTTGACTGGTTTCCTCCATGGGTCGGTAAAAGTTGAGAACGCCGTGGGATCCCAAGTTAACCGTTGTAATTGTTGGATAAAACAAGGGACCATCTAAATGGGGCTAGATAGAAATAACAACCATACTAATTGAAATCCGAACGGGGCCATTGTAAATTTAAAAAAAAAGAATTACCGTTAGGTTAGGTTTATATTCGTACCATTATCCCCTGGCCTGAAAGGTACTCATTGACTAGCACATGGTTTGCCTTCTTATCTCCGAACACCCCCAAATCCGAAATTTTTGCAACTGTTGATTGAAGCCACTGGAAAGGTAATAAAAACAAAACTGCATTATTAATACAAGCCTACTTTTCAATTACATAAAAGTGTAATCGAGAACTAGTACACTTACAGTAGGTAACGCCTCAGCAATCATGCCTTTGACGTGGGGAACGCCACCCCAATTTTGAAGTCGTCGGTTCTGCAGCTGCGTCCACCTAGGTTTGGGTGCCTTGTAAACAGAATCCTTGAGGTACTCTTCTTCCCCTTTTGTAATAAAATCTGGAATGTAATAAATTCGTTCGGGCCCCTTCTAAAATGACCAGAGACAAAATCGACTGTAAAATGTATTCTGATTGCAATAATTATTATAGTTTTTAGACAATGAGTAAACTGAACTTACTTCAATGACGTATTGAGCAAGCTTTTTCAGCCTGTCATCCTCAGTGTCACTCGCCATGTCAAATCAACAAACACAGGTATAGGTAGTTGTTTCGAACTTGTGCTTCCGAACCTAAAGAAAAACTTCCTTTTCGGTGACAGAATGAATGTTTATAAACATCGCAGATGAGATGAGAAGACAAAAATGTGCTATGGACTAGTTGTCAGAAGCAAGTTGCCCCAAATATGAGTCCAAAAACTGTGAGCAGTCCGTAAAAAAGTGTGTTGTGAAAACGCGCGTGCAGCTGATGTTGTCAAACTCTATCGGCTTTGTCTTTTTTGTGTTCAACTGAAATTACGTAAATATTCATAATAAACAACTCAAGATTGTTAAAAAATAGATATTCTAGTTTGCAGCAGGGTGGTTAATCAATGAAAAATTTTCTTTAGATTAAAGATTAGAGATTAGGTTTGGTATTTTTAATTAATCAGATTATGATTAATTGGTACGAAGAAAAAGTAATCTGATTATTGATTAAGTATTTTACTTTTCGTGTAAAGATTAACTAATCGGATTAGTAATCTAACAGTTGACAAATATGACTAGATAATTCATTAATAACGTAATGGTCCACTTTATTTTCCGTCACACGCTCCCAACATCATAAATCTGTTTAATAAACGATTTCAAAAAAATTTACCGTCAAGCACTGTATAGATTCTCTTTTGCCATTTGACAACTTCATTTGGCTACTTTAAAATCAAGTAAATTTTTAAAATCAACTCTAAAATATGATACGGTTGACAAAAATTCATTAGGAGTGTAATGACAAGGAAAACACAGGTCTAACACGCTTATATAGAACAATTGAGCCTTACAGGAAAAAACGAACTAAGTCTTAATCAATCTTCTGATTAAATTAATCATTAGATTCCAGTTGGATAGATTTTCATGATTATAGATTAAAGGAATCGTCAGATTAATTGATTACTGATTAATTCAGAAATATTCTGATTAAAGTTCAATCCGATTATCAGATTAGCAATGATTACCCACCCTTGTTTGCTCCACAAACTTTCACATTCATTAACCTTTGTGTAAACATTCCACATTGTTTGAAATCAATCATAAAGCAGAACCAAGCACTGCGATTGGCATTCTAACGTTTCCTTTGCTTTGTCCTTATTAGTCAGTCATCAGTGACAGTTTATCCTGTTCCAAATACTCAAAGCAGTTACCGTGACTAATGCTGCATAAAAAGCGTTCCAAGTGCATTTATTTTGCAGCACTTTCAGTTTTGGCTTTATTGGTGAATAGCAAACGTTGAGTGAGTGCATTTATTCGTCTTCTACTGTCGGTTATCTAAGCGTTTGGGCTTATCATCAGTACTTTAGTAAATATTCGAAGCGATGGGTATTACTGGACTACTTCCGTTGCTCAAAAAGGCGTCTAGGAACTGTAATGTGAGGAAATTCAGCGGTTACACTGTCGCGATTGATGGGTATTGTTGGTTGCACAAAGGTAGGCGATATTTTCAAAGTCAGTGTCAAATGTTATCCTAAAAACCAGTCATGATAACAGTTTCTTTTGTTATTTTCGTTCAGGTGCATTTGGATGTGCTGAAAAGCTTGGTAAGGGTGAACCAACGACAGCATACATAACTTATTGTATGAAGTATATTAATGTCTTACTGGACAATAACATCAAACCGATTCTTGTTTTGGACGGAAGAAATTTGCCATCCAAGGCGCATACTGAGAAAAAACGGAGAGAGTAAGAAGCTCTATTATTTTGAACATTTACTCATTGTTATTTTGAGGCATAAAAGTTAATGTTTTGAATGGGTACTGTTTAAAGGAAACGTGAGGAGAATAGAAAACTGGCCAGAAAATATCTTCAAGAAGGCAACAGGAAGGGAGCATGGGAATGCTTCACAAAGTGCGTCGATATCACTCCTGCAATGGCAAGAGAATTTATCAAGGTAGGTAATCTATAACTGTACTCGTGCTATCTGCTTTTCTACTAGGACTAGGAAATATTTAATGTGTAAAGTAAATTATGTTTCATTGCAAAGGAATTAAGGCGTTTGAATATAGACTACGTCGTTGCCCCACATGAGGCGGACGCCCAACTTGCATATATGGCCAGAAAAGGAATTGCAGATATGATTATTACGGAGGATTCTGACCTTGTTTTATTTGGCTGCCCAAAAGTGAGTTTTATAAACAACTGCCTGCATTGTTTAGGGAGTGATGGATAGTGTTCAAGAAATTAAATACTTTTTAATCCCTTTGTAGATATTTTTTAAGATGAATGTTAATGGCGATGGAGTGTATTTCGAGGACACTAAAATACCTCAGAGCTTAGGTGTGAAGCCAAACCAGTACACGTTTGAACGGTTTCGTTGGATGTGTATCCTCTCTGGATGTGACTATCTTCCCTCAATTCCTGGAATTGGACTGGGCAGAGCAAAGAAAGTTATTTTCTCAACCACTGAAGAGGACATTACAAAGGTTTGAAACAAAGTCATTACTTTACATTCATCTTATCAAACATACTTATTCTTTATATCTTTATCAATAATGCTTTGTGCTTACATAGATAATTTTGTCTATTCCTTCCGTACTGGACCAAGTTGATGAAGTACCAGAGGGTTATATTGACGGGTTCATTCAAGCTGAGAATACGTTTCTGTACCAGCTTGTCTTTGACACGATAACGCGGACAGTGATTCCTCTCACTCCGTATCCGGATACCGTTAATCCTGAAGATCTTGGGTATGCTGGACGTTATGAAAGCAAACAGGTATTGGTAACAAGAGCGAATAATGATAGTATAACTGAGTCAATGTTGTTATTTAGTTTTCATTTTTCTTGTTTTTTAGTTGGCAATCGGACTCGCGTTGGGAAACGTTGATCTTCACAATTTGAACTTTGTTGATAACTTCGAGCCGCTTAAATCTGTAAGTCCTGTAGGCTTTATATACTCTTCGAATCGATGTTAAAACAAATTTAATGTTTCAATAATTCTTAACAAATCACTACCAAAAAATTTCCACAGGGTTATACCAACCAGAGCATTTGGTCTCATTCGTTCAACCCCGAAGATAGACCAAATGAAAAACCAGTGTCTCATTCAACAACAGTTGGGATGCAGTTTTCTGCTTCTATTTCAATGCTTAAGAAAAAGCGTCCCTTAACCGGTAATTATATCACTATTAGCTATAAAGTTAAAATGTAACGAAGTTTGAGACTAAAACTTTGTAGTATGTAAAACCATTTTTTGTTGGTTTAAAGAACGTAAGAAGGATGTAAATAATATTGAAGACAAAGAGTTGATGCAAATGTATGCAGCAGAAAAACCCAGCTCCAAAGAGTTAAGTTCAGACAGTGACGCTGATGACTTCAAAGAAAGCTCAAGACATCCTTCTAACGCCAAACGCTGTCGTTTATCCAAAACGACTACTGACGATACAGAGTGTGAATCTCCATCTGGCAATACGAGGAGTAGAGGCAAAACACCGTTTCTTAAATCCCCGGAAAACGTTGTCGCCATTTCGAAAACTAAGGTTCTAAGCAAATATTTCAAACCTGCACAAGAGGAGGAAAACGGAGTAACTCATATTCAAATAGCAAAAACTAAGACTTCAAAGTTGTCTGTTGCTGAGGAAGAGAAGGTGAACAAAAAATAATCCAACGAACGTGCAAAAATTTATTTTATATTATAATATAAAATTGGGACTTTCTGTTTTCACAGATTAACTCTGCCCATGTATTATTGGAGAAACTGCCCAATACTGTGGCTGGTGACAATACAACATCATCGCAATTGAGCATATACAGCCTGGACAGTAGTGGTCGAACGAATGACGACACTTCCCAATCCCTATACTCTTCTTCCCTTGAGTCCCGCATTTCTAATGGAAGCGATGTTATTCCAGAAGCCAGCCACCATTCCGGAAATTACTCTAGATAATGATGATGATGCAGAGGAAGACGAAGCTTATGGGTCTGGCAGCACCACAAGGTCATCGACTTTAAGTTCATCTTCATCTTACTTTCAACGTTCATCACAGAGCAAATCTCCTGGGAGCGCCAGTATAAAGACTTCTTCCACAAAGACTGCAACAGCGACAAAATCGTCATGTCGTAGACAAGGACTTGCTCGGTCTGTTAAAAAGTCCTCAGGTCCTCAGCAGCGTAGCGTCCGGGATATGTTTCCTATAAAGCAAAGTAACTAGAGCTTCTGAATCTTAATAGACTGACTGAGTAGATTATTTAGACCTTTCAAGTGTTCTTTACTCACATCACTTCAGATCCAAGCCCAAATATTTTTGAAGAGTCTATGACTGACACGTTAACTATGCCAGTCGAATACTCAGAAATGTACCAAATGTTGAAAGATATAAACTGTGGCACAGATGCTTACACTTTTCCTTTACTGTACTTTTAAAATTCAGTGACAAACCCTTCAATAGTGGACTATGACGTGATTTCTTACTGGGTAAAAATACTAATAGTATAACGGACTTATTGTGAATTAGAGAACTTGTGATTATGATCTATGACTTCAGTGTTCATTAGTTTATAAGTTATGACTGTAAAGTAATATTTACACAATTTATGATCATTAGTCATTCAGTCGACTCTAACACAGTTCTTTTCTAACGTGTTTTATCAATTTAAAGTGATTTAAATGTGTATTAGTAAGTATTTATAAGATGAAACTTTGGTTTTTAAAAAGCAACTGTCAGTTTTATTTCAGTACATTTATGTGCTGTTCCATTGTTGTAAGTTATCTTTATCATATCACACTCCAATAAACGAAATGACTGATAAAATATAATTTTGGATTACAAAATGGAGTATCACATTTACTTTTCATTTAGCAGCTCGTTGTTTCAGTGAATGTGCTCATCAATTTTTCCATTTAATAGCCTAAAAATGTACAAAATGAACAACATGTATTACTGTAAACTTGCAATTAAACAATTTGTATAATTTTTTAGCAATCATAATTGTTCTTACACCAGCTTTCAGTGTATTATCTGCATAGACTGCCTCTTTGGAATTCTCTTCCAGGTGTGCACGATACGTTAAAATAGCAGCTCTGTCCTTCTGCGCAGCGTAAACCTGTTTCATGAAACATAAGTAGTGCTTATGACTTCGCTAATCAGTTAGGATACGATAGTGATATTACACACACTCACGTCTAGTACAACCATGTGACACTTCAATCTCCTTGCTATGGTCAATCTTTTATCATAGTCATCGATTAGACGCAAAAATCTAGAAATCAGATCTACGGGAGCTTCCTTCAAGCTGAAGCAGACATCCTCCAATGGTAATAGGCACTTGTCTTTCGTCCCTCCGAGCCACGACTGTAATAAAATGCACTCGTTTTATTAAAATATTTGTTAAGGTATCCAATCCAATTAGCTAAAGAGGTGTATCTACCTACCTTGGTCAAAAGAAGCGTTTCGATTTGTGGCCATTTTTGCTGCTTTACAAGTGCGTGTAAAACAACCCATGCGTACTGCTTACCATTCAAATTAAACTTTTGCTTAATACTGTCAACATTTAGTGTCGGTGTGGTATTTTCATAAAAATGTTCAGCGACGAAACCCAGAGTTCCAAGAACAGAAGAGTATTCCGCGTGAGGAAAGAGAGTGTCCTTTTTCTCCTTGATTTCCTTCTGGATATCAAGGAGCATTAAATGCTGGTTTATAAATAAAATGACGTCTTCTTCACAGAGTTGACATTCAGCAGAATTGAAATGTTTGAGTTCTTTAAGTAGATTTTGAAGATTTCCTCCAGCTCTTCTTAATATTTGTTTGTATCGCATGAGCAATGCTTCCTTGCTTCTTCCTAACATGCTGAAATATCAAAAACAAGTTCAGTATAAAATACTTTTTAATTTAATCGAATTCGTATTCTTATACAACGAGATAGTCAACTTACTTCATAAGATCTACAAGATGATTGATTTCGTTTCTAGTTTCGAGGAAACGTAAGTAGTGCTCTGTAGCTGGTTTATACTCCATCAATAACTGCCGAAATAGACTTGGACGAAGACTTTTAGACAAAAATATTGTGACCTTCATAAAAACCAAATATCAAAACGTAACTTATCATAATCATGATATAGATTATGATACATCCATAAAATGATTTGAATTGGTACCCCTAATATGGCATTTCCATCATTGATTTCTACAGCTTTGCTAAGGAGTTGTCTCTTTTGACTATAACTTTTATATGGCTCAAGGATTACAGCGTCACTGCTAATCAAAAATTGGTGAATAGTTTCATCGACCTGTGGAATGTGCAACCGGCCCTCCCCCAACTACAAGACAGAAACATGAAATATTCTCATAATAATGTTATTAATTATTATGTTTCAAAGCGTAGGAAATACAACAAACCCTATTATTAAACTACTTACATCCCTGGATATCACATCATGAGCAAGAGGTGCACTTCCGGATATGGTAGACCTTTCCAGCTCTATAGAATATTTAAACAATGCGCAAATGACTCAATGTATACATTTACGCTTGCGTTTAATAACTTGCAATGTTTGTATTCAAAGACCCTTTTCGATTGTGCCCGTATCAGACCAAAGAAATGCAGGTAAATCCCTAATTCTTTGTATTTCGGAATGGTCTTCACTGGACCCATCTGAAACAAAGGACCGCAGCGAGCTGACCTCTGCCCGGAGCTCCAAATTAATTTTAGTTGCTGTCTCATGGTGTCCCCCAAAAAATGTCGAGTCCTGCAAAATAATTTACACCTTGTTAAGGATGACTTTCCTTGACAAATCACACACAAAACTAAGGATCCACCCAATCAAGTTACCTCTTCTCCAATAGAATCAGATTCATCACCAAAGTCAAAGCCTTTCGTGGTGGATTCATTCCACCACTTGTCATCGTCCAAGACTCCTATGCGATTTGAAGCCATTTTTGTGACATGTGACACCTCACACTCATCTTTTACTTACTGTCAACGTCAACTGCTACTCATGTTTTAATGGAAAAGGCTGAAATTTAACTATCAACGTCGAGGGCGATATAAGCATCAATATTTGCCAAAATTGATGCTCTTCGTTTTATCCAGCACAACGTTCCAGTTCCAGCAACACTTCTTTCCATCAGCATCAACAGCAGATGATTTTTCTCTCTTATGTACAAAACAAGCTCTACGCTATGTATACCCTACGATACGAGTTTGCCAAAATATACCCAGGTAGGGTACCCCTCAGCACGCTCCAATTTTTTTATTAAAAAAACGTCAAATTAAGGGCCCATGAGTCCTCCATACCTCTTTAACCTCCATAAACATTAAAAAAATACACCAAAATAAATTATCAGGGCTATTTATTTCTTTCTAAATTCTAATTTAAAAAAAAATTATAACGGTAACTTTGTAACCGTCAACACCACCTCGACCGAATTTGCACCACAAAAGGCCCTTACCATAAGGGCCCTCCATGCCCAGTAAGAAGCAAATCTACCGTGCGGAAGGGTTTCAAACGGGAGCATCAAATTACATGTAATCCTTGTAAGCTAAAATTGAAACCTTCATAACTTTTAAGTTATAAGCGCCACCCCCACCAAACTTATGTCACAGGAGGCCCTTGACCTAACAGCCATTTATGCACAACAACAAGCAAATTCACCGTGCGGAAGAGTTCGAAAAGAACGCAAGTATATGGCTCCATGAATTTAACGTGCTGAAGGGTACAAATACTGACATAAGACTATTTTAGGTCCTTTGCTAATTATTCTACCTAGTTCGCACCTCCACCAAATTTATGTCACTGACCTAGGAACCATTTATGCCCAACATCAAGCAAATCTACTGTGCGGAAGAGTTTAGTTACACACTGCGATCAGGGAAAGCTGTCATTTCTGTTTGAGCAGAGATCATTTTGGTCATCATTTACTTGGAGAAGGTGTATTTGGTGACAGCCTTGGTTCCTTCAGACACTGCGTGCTTGGCCAACTCTCCGGAAGGAGGAGACGCACTGCAGTTTGGATTTACCGAGAGGTGATGGTGGTCCTCTTGTTGTAGTGAGCGAGACGGGAAGCCTCGGCAGCAATACGCTCGAAAATGTCGTTCACGAAAGAGTTCACTTCATGAGTCATGACGGACATGGCTTTGGAGCAAACTCCAGTGTCGTGGTGAACGTGCCTCCACACCTTGTAGATGTAAATAGCGTAGGATTCCTTCCCCTTGTGCTTACGCTTCCTTCCATCTTTTTTTGGAGATGTTCTTTTGGCATTTCCAGCTTTCTTGGCAGCTTTTCCAACGGGAGCATCAAAGTTTACATGTAATCCTCATAGGCTAAACTTGAAACCTTCATAACTTTTAAGTTATATGCGCCACCCCCCAAAAATTTTCTCACAGGAGGCCCTTGATCTAGAGACCATTTATGCACAACAACAAGCAAATTCACCGTGCGGAAGGACTTCAAATGGGAGCATCAAAGTTACATGTAATCTTTTGTGGTTAAAATTGAAACCTTCATAAACTTTTAAGTTATAAGCGCCACCTCCACCAAAATTATGTCACAGGGGGTCTAGGGTTGTTCCCTGCGAACCCAGTTCCCTGCGAGGGTCCGTTTCCCTGCGAAACCTCTTTCCCTGCGGACCAGTTCTCCTGGCAGGCCATTTTCCCTGCATGCCACGTTTCCCTGCAGGCGTAGCTTTCCCTGGCAAACATTTTCCCTGCTAAGCATATATTCGAAGACGGTTAACGGATAATTATTAATACATATTTTTAAAGCAGTTCATAGCGTTACGCATAAAGTTATGAGTAAACTTTTTGATGTCCTTATCCTGCCTATCGCAATTTATTATATATTAGGATGAATATGTGCAAACACATTTTATACAAAACTCCTTTTACCATTGCTAAAACGTTTCCCAATTGCTGGTCATGTCATACACTGTGCTGGAATAATGTCATACTCAATCAATTAGACTTATTATTATTTTTAATACGTATAGTAGTTAATTGCGGAAGTCTTACTATACAATTACTACAATAAAAACAGGTTACTTTTACTAATATTAAAACGTTAAGTAAATACGAAAATTCATAGTAGTGTACATCATTACTTCGTAGCCTTCACATTAATCTGCAAGAATTATCAAATTTATTCGGTCGTTAATGGAATATTCCGAGATTATTCTTATCCTTCACCACAAACTATAAACTTCTTCTATAGAACTCAATGTAACATAATTGCGCAATTATTATGATGCAGTTTTGTTATTCCCTGGAAACTTTTTAAAATTCAGATAGTATTTTTATAAACCAACTTATATATGTAAACCTTTTTAAGTTAAAGAAATAACACTAGATCCATTAAGAAGCAGTGCATAATATAGGTATGCACATATTCACTCTAATATGCGATAGGCAGGATAAGGACATCAAAAGTTTACTCATAACTTTATGCGTAACGCTATGAACTGCTTAAAAATATGTATTATAATTATCCCGTTAACTGTCTTTTGGAATATATGCTTAGCAGGGAAAATGTTTGCAGGGAAAGTACGCTGCAGGGAAAATGTTGGCAGGGGAAGTACCTGCAGGGAACTGTCTGCAGGATAAGTGCTCTGCAGGGAAACTGGCTTGCAGGGAAACGGCATGCAGGGAAAAGGCATGCCGGGAAACTGGTCAGCAGGGAAAGAGGTTCCGCAAGGGAAACGGACCCTTGCGCGGGAACAGCTGGTTCGCCGCGCGGAGCGCACGCCGGGAAAGGGGGGGCCGGTTTAACTGTCAACATCAGGAGGCCCTCATCCTAGGGACCCATTTATGCAGCCACCAACAAGCAGAATTCGCCGTGCGGAAAGGGCTTCAAAACGGGAGCATCAAAGTTGCCATCGTAATCCTTATAACTTCAAAC